>PVJI01006726.1:0-83949 GCA_004026765.1 Micronycteris hirsuta | reverse complement strand
CTCTGTGGGGATCTGCACCAGGGTAAAGACAAATGGGGCGTTCAGTCTCAAACCCTTGACTGCTCCTGGGTGTTTCCAAATTTTCATCAGGACTTTCTGGTGGTGATGCACAGCAGGTGGTATGTTAGCAACACCTGGCTCTCCAAGAAAAATCTCTAATTGGCAGGTAGAACTCTGTGGAATAAATACTTTCACGATGGCCAATTTCAAGCTACAACATGATGTCACTGAATATGGAAGTGGGAAGAGACATGCACCATTGGCTCTTCAAGCTGACTCCAGTATATAGCTGAACACGCATTCTGCTAACGACGTAGTACACACACCATAGGGAAATGGAAAATCACAGAAATGCAGGGCAGAATGCAGAGAGAAAAAAATACTAGGAACTGTGGTCCCCCAAAAGACAATAAATTAATATATTCCATTTTCAAAAAAGAAAGAAAATTCTACGCATAGATTGTTTTTAGTGTTTAGTTTTTGCATAGTTGTCATCATCATACTATAGTTTTGTTGCCTGACATAACACACATCTTTTCTTATGTAATCATTACAAGTTTATCCTAAATGCTTTAGCAGCTGAATAATATTCTAATGCACGAGCAAAGCAGTCCATCTCAGAATCTTGTGCACAGTGACATCTCCGCTTTTAAACTCTTCAGTTCCAGGGACCTTTCTCCCTCCTTTGCTTCCCTGGTCACACCTGGACCACGTTACACTCTGGAGATGCTGATTTCAATCATGCCCTCCATAAATGCCATGTCCATCTTCCTGGCTTGCTTGACCAAGTACCTTCACTGTCACATTTCTCTGTCTCAGAGAGAGCTCAAATCAATCGAGCCGGCCACTTCCAACCCCCAGCCTCTCCAGGTTTTACTTCCCTTTTTGTCCATGGATAGAATCATACCTATGCAGCTACCTCCAATTCCCTTATTTTTCCCACCCTGTATGATATTTACCCGACAGCATCTCAGCCCGAGATGAACCCAACTGCCCATGTCCTTGTCTGCTGCTGCCCCAGGTGCTGAGCACTGGGAGACATTCACAGAGCCAGGCTGACTTGACTTTTGATTCCTGGGTCATTTCCTTCTATGCTTCCAGGACCCCAGACCCATGGTTCTCCTCCTACCCCACTTGCCACTGATTCATAGTCCTCTTGGCTGAGTCTTCCTATTCTACCGACTTCCTTAGGGCTTTGTCTAGTCTCCTCTAATAGCTCCCCCCTGTCCCCAAGGTTGTAGATCCATCTATCAGCTCATAAGTCACATTTTTATATTTCTTCCTCAGACCTCACTCATCAGCTGGACTTTTACATCCACTGGGATGCATATCACAGGTGTCTGGTGGTTGACCTCTTGCTGCAGTCTTTTACTCCCCATTGTTGTCGGGGTAAAGTCCAAAATCCTCAACAGGTCTATGGAGCTTCGTGATCTCTAGTCTGGTATTTCTTCACTTATTCCTGTCTCATCCACCACCACCACCACACACATACCACATCACACACATACCATGCCACATGCATACCACAAACATACCCCCACACCACAAAAACACAAACACACACACATTCCACACCACACCATGCCACATACATCACACACATACAACCCCCTATACCACACACACACATACAACCTGTCATACCACACGCATACATACCCCCATCCCCACATTCCACTAACCACACTGAATTTCTTCAGAGAGGCAGGATAACACAGTGGCTAATGAGTGAGCACCAAGGTCAGACTTCTTTGATTCCAATTCTGATTATGCCACTTACTAGCTAAAGAATCTTGGACAACTCACCTACCTTATTGAGCTATTGTGAGGGTGAAATGAGACGAGGCATATAAAGTTCTTGGCAGAGTGCCTGAAACATCGTAAATGCTTAATGAATGTCAGTGATTATTGTTTTTAAATTTAGTTTCTTAAGCATAACATATGATCTTTTTCAGAGCATGCTGTTGCCTCTACCTGGAATTCCTTCTTCCACTGAACGCTGCATATGACTTTGCTTCCACCCACCCACATGTGGTCTGAATCAGACTCAGCCTCCAGGACTTTGCTGATTACTTACTTGGCCTCTTGAACATTTCTTGACCCCAGGTTAAGCACACCCCTTCCTGGCACTCCCCTGGCACCGTGGCACACCCCTCACTCTACTTCCATGCCCCTTTATTTCTCTGATTGCCCAGTAGACTCTGAGTATTGAGTGTAGGGCACGTGTTTTTGCCACTCTT
Source organism: Micronycteris hirsuta (assembly GCA_004026765.1). NCBI lineage: Eukaryota > Metazoa > Chordata > Mammalia > Chiroptera > Phyllostomidae > Micronycteris > Micronycteris hirsuta. Next base: position 81,709 of record PVJI01006726.1, on the reverse strand, counting down.
GTATCTCCAGCATAGTACCTGTTATAGGTAGGTGTTCATAAATATTTGCTAAGTGAAGGAATAAAATGATAAATCACACAAAGTAACCATATCTCTCTCATTTTAAGAAGAATAAGTCAAAAAATAAAGTTTATGGGAACTATGAAGTAATTTTGTGATTCAGAGAAATGCAATCCCCAATTCACTAAAAATCTTTGGTGATATAAATGTGTTCTCTGAAACAGATTACTACAAGGAAAAAAAAAGAAGAATGTTGAAATAGCTAATTTATGTTCTTAGAAATAATAAGATGCTGCCCTTAAGAAACAAAAGAAAACTACTATTAACTGAGTTCCAACATATAAATTTGGCCAACCATGATAAAACTCATGGCTGCTGAATTGAAAAAAAAAAAAACAAAACCCAATAGGTAACATATTGAAAAATTGATTACAGTAGTTCTTCCTTACTCCTGGTTTCACTTTCCAAGGTTTCAGTTAACCTTCAGTCAACTGCAGTCTGAAAATATTAAATGGAAAATTCCAGAAATAAACAATGCATAGGTTTTAAATTGCACACTGCTATGAGCAGCATGATGAAATTCTGCACCATCCCAGCGCTTCCCACCCTGGACGTGAATCATCCCTTCGTGCGGTGTACACACGGTGTATACACTACCCTCCTGTTAGTCACTTAGTAGCAGTAGTGCCTCGGTTAACAGGTCGACTGTTGTGGTATCAGAGTGCTTGTGTTCAAGTACTCCTTATTTTACTTAACAATGGCCCCCAGGTGCAAGAGTAGTGAAGCTGGAAATTTGTATTGCCAAAGACAAGCCATAACATGTATGTATGTATGTGTCTATAGGAAAAATCACAGTATTTATAGGGTTTGGTGCTCTCTGTGGTTTCAGGCACCCACGAGGGGGCTTGGAACATTCCCCCAGGCATAGGGAGGGCTACTATAGTCAGGCAGAGGGCAAGTTGATTATTTGCTGAAAATAATTTAGAGAAAAGAAAAAAGTTGAAGATAAGTATAAGAAACATTACAGGAACAGAAGTGAGGTTGTCAGAGATACTAGCTACTAATAACAAGATTTTTTGATCACATCCCAATCCCAGGTGAGACTCGTTGATCTAAACCATGTTGTACAGATAGGAACAAATTTTAGTTTTCAAGATGCCTAAAAGAGATGTCTTGATTTAAACTGTGTGTATGTATTTACTCTAAGATGCTGGAGGTTGCTGACAGAAGGACCTGAACTTAAAGGGCATGAGGACAGCTTCAGAAAGGAATAGGAGCAAACAGAGCCTGGGAATGATCAGAAGAGGAAAAGGTAGGACATTAAAGAAGCGCTGAAGATAAAACGGTAATGCCTGCCCTGTCCTCAAACAATTGTGATCAGGTCTCAGTTACAGGTAACAGAAACGCAACTCTAAAAAGAAAAAAAGTTATTATTATTATTATTATTATTATTATTATTATTTACATAAAAGAGAGACCACAAGTCAGGACTTTGGGCCCTGGCCAGTGTGGCTCAGTTGGTTGGCATGTCGTCCCATAAAGAGAAAGGTGGTTTTTAACTGGGGAGCTTGTGAGAGGCAACCCACGGATGTTTCTCTCTCACATTGATGCTTCTCTCCCTCTCTCCCCCTCCCTTCCCCTCTGTCTAAAATCAATAAGCATGTCCTAGGGCAAGAATAAAAAGCATTCGTGACTTCAGTACAGCTGGATCCAGAAACTTAAAAAATGGTAGAGCTTTGTCTTTTTGTCTTTCTGCTTTGTTCTCTTTGTGTTCGTTTTATTTTCAAGGGAAAAAAAGATTTTTTTGAAAGAGATCAGAATGATAAAGTTTAAGGCAGTAAACAAAGCTGCTGTATCTTTTTTTTAACAAGTTTTTGCAGCAGTGGTACTGCAAGATCTATCATATTTGTTATAATAATTAAATAAAACAACTTAAGAATTTGTGAATTCTTGGCTGTCAGCATTCATTAGATGGTAACGATGTAGCAGGCACTGGGCTAGGGGTTTTACATGCACTATTTCATCGAATCCTTACAACTCAACTCACGATGAAGGTGTTATCAGTATCCCCAATTTTCACATGAGGAAAGTGGGACTCAGAAGAGAGGGAAAGTGCTTTTCCCAAAGTCACTTTGCAGGTGAATGGTGGCCCTGTGTGGATTACTTTGAGAGTGATCCCTGCTGGGCAAATCATCATCATAATTCTGGATCTGCTCCTGAGAAATAAATACCAGGCTCTCTTCAGCAATTGAAAATAAACCCGGGTACATATTTCTGCCATACGGTTCGTTTGACCAATGGCATGTTAGCAGATGTGTGGCAAGCAGAGAATTTAAAAGTGCTAGTGCATTGAGGCTTATCCTTTTCTGCTTTAGGGAGCCAGCCACCCTGTGAAGAAACCTGAGCACTCTCACTGGATGACAAGAAGCATGTGGTTCACTCGTCCCGACACCCTGGCTGGTAATCCTCCAAGTGCCGGAGCTGTGAGTAAGGGTTCCCAGGTTATCCAGCAGCCAGATAATCCATTGCTGGCAGAAGGCATGACAGAGTCCACAGAGTTGACATAAACCAGACCAGGCAACCAACTTGTAAAATCATGACCTAAACGAATGGTTGTTCCTTTGAACTGCTAAGTTTTGGAGTGGTGTGTTACTCAGCAGGAGCTAATTGATACACCCTCCACTTGGGAAAGCAAGTGTAAGGAAGCTGTCTGGTGCGGAAAGTTCAGGGTGATGCTGGAAATGGATGAGGCTAGATCTTGAAACTGCTTCCAATTTTGGAATGTGCCATAGGCATCGGGGTAAGAAACTGTCAGCTCAAGGACCAGTGCCAGCTTCTCATTGGCTTGAAAAGCTGGGGGCATGATCCCTAGTGACTAGAGAAGAGGGTAGGGCCCTGAGTAACTCTGGCCTGCCCCCCACCCCGTACAGGGGAGAGGAAGCTGGGAAGAGGAAAACTATGGCTAACCCATAATTCTTTCTCTTTTTATCTGCTATTGAAAGAGCTGAGGAGGGCTCTCTGCAACTCCGTATCTATCTTAACTTCCCACACTGGGCTACATACACTTCATAAGGCTGAGTGAAAAGAGAAAGAGATTCCCTATTTGGCAGAACTGACAATAGGAACTGATCTTGGGAAGGAGGAAATGTTTCTTTGGGAAACCTCTTGCTTCAGGGAACAGGTGGGAACTGCAGGTAATTCCTTACTTGTTTCTAAAACAAGATTTGAGAGGCTGTTCCACCCATGAAAACGGCAGGAAACACTGCTTTCAAGGGCAGACACGATTACAGAAATAAAAACGCACCAGAAGCAGCGAGGAGCAGATCATTTCTTGATTTATCAGAAATGCTTGAGAATTCACCCAGAAACCAGAAAAATAATGAAAGAAATGACCGAGATTAATAAAGCAGTAAGGGACATGTAGAGCAGACTTGAGGAAAACATTTTTTTACGTAGCATTAACTTTGAAAAGGGGAGTAGAACACAGTGCAGGCAATTAAAAACATTTTTAAAGAAAATTTCCCTGAACTAGAGATCTAAGTTTAGATTAGGAGGTCTCAGCAGTGATAGAAAATCATAAAACAAACCTCCGAATATCCATATATTCTGGTGTGCTTTTTTGTACAAAGAATAAAGAAAAATCTTACATGCAGGTAAGCAGAAATCACAAGTTATCTAAAATGGAAAAAACCAGATGGCAGCAGATTTCTTCACAAAACCAAAAGCCAGAGGACCACAGAACAATAGGTAAATAATTTACAGTGAAAATGATTCTGGTCTAATAACTATACGATTAGCCAAGCTACTTTTTAGGTGCTAAAATATTCATTTTTACTTCATCTTTTTTTCTCCAGTGATTTTTTTTCCCCAAGAATACTATTTTTATTCTAGAAGTGGATGCCTTAAAAATTTCACATTACTGAATTTTAAAGTGTAATGCAGGTAATAATTTATATTCAGTTTGAAGAATCTTAAATTGCAGATAAGCAAAAATAAAAAATTCAAATGACTTATAATTCTACTTCCCAAAACACTGTATATACTTCATAAAACACACAAGTACATGTATATACTTCCCAAAGCACACAAATGGTATTGAACTGTACTTTTAAAGCCTATTAGTTTAATTAGTCCTGTATGATTGGGCATTTGTTTTCAATTCTGCAGCCTTACACCAATGCTGACTTCATGTCCCGGGTATGCATGCTGACCCTATGGCTCTCTAAGAGTATAATTGCTGATCCAAATCGAGTGTATGATGAACAAATTGACAGGGATTGTCACACTGTCTTCCTGAGAACCGTGCCCACCTTCCTCGCAGCCATGTTAATAATGTATTTATTAAGTTTAACCTGGGCTAGTCACAGAAAGAGAAAATTATATCCATTGTTGGAATGCCGTTTTTTGTATTGTTATGAGCTGTTAGCGTTTTGATCCTTATGCTTACTGGTTAGAGCTCCTCTGTAGTAACTGTATTAATGATTTCTCTCATACAGTGCATTTCCCCCTTCGATTTGTCATTTGAAGAAATTCCTCATGGAGTTTCCTGATACACAGAATTTAACAAATATATCAATACCTATGTCTGTATTCAAAACCAGCAATGTCTTTTATTTTCGTTTTGCTTTGAGTGTTATGCTTCAAAAGCCTCTATTTCATCTCAATTTATTTGGAATTTATACTGATTAAAATTGTGAGAAAGGAATACAGCTTCATGATTATCCCAGAGTTCCCTAAAATATGTTTTATGGACACTATTTCTGTGAGATATTAACAGGGATCAATTAAAAGAAGGTTTCCATGATAGAATAAGTTTGGGAAACACAAGGTTTAAGAAAAACCATTGGGTTTCTTTACCGCAAAACTTATCAGTGTGGGACATATTTATTGCTATATAATTTGAAATAGCTAAACACTAGGATTAGTCCAATATACAGTAATGTCATGCCAGCTAAATAAATTATTTTTCCCATACAAAGTAATACCATGCAGCTATAAAAAAACAAATGAGAATGCTGGCCCTATACTGATAGGGAAAAATCTCCAAGATAAATCGTTAATGGAAAAGGCAAGGATAGGGTGTATTATATATTTTGTTTTAAGCAAGGAGACAATAAGATTATATATTTAATTATTTTTTTGTATAAGCATAAAGAAGCAATAGTGGTCAGAGGAAGAAACCTTTTCCTAATTATCCTTTTATACTTCTTCGTTTGTATACCATGTGAATATATTACCTATAAAAGCAAGTAAAAACTATTTTTTTAATGGAAAGCATTTCAGAGGTTTCAGTGTATTAATATATATTCTGACTTAAAATTAGGGTAGTTGTTGGTTATGTAGTTGCCTATAAAGTTATTTAGTACAGAATCCTACAGAATTTTGGGTCATCAGGTTTTCGGAAACTTTATGGAATAATCTTTATAGATTATAGATTTGATGTTATTTGTAGCATATATTAAGTATAAATATTACAGTTGTGTGTGTGTGTGATTTCTATTCTGTTTTTTATTGATCAATTCTACTTCTAGTACTAAGTATTTCAATATCTGGAATAGCAAGTCACTTCTTACCATTCTTTTTCATTATTTTGCTGTAATCAAAATTAATTCTTCTTGTTCAAACTCCTCAAGCAATTTTTATCCACTTGCTCTTTCAAATTATTTTCTTTTTAAAAAAATTTTTCAAAAAGATTTTATTTATTTATTTTTAGGCAGAAGGGAATGGAGGGAGAGAGAGATGGGAAGAAACATCAATGTATGGTTGCATCTCACGTGGCCCCCCTGGGGACTTGGCTTGCAATCCAGGCATGTGCCCTGACTGGGAATCAAACTGGCAACCCCCTGGCTCACAGCCCATGCCCAAGCCACTGAGCTACACTAGCCAGGGCCAAATTATTTTCTTTCTTTTTTTTTTTCCAAATTATTTTCTTTATCAACAAACCAAACATATTTGTCAGACAAATTTAAGAAAAAAATGATAGCTTCATGGAATTATGTAAAGATAGAAGGGAGACCACTTTAAACCCTCAGATATTTTCTAGGTTTTGAATTATACGAAATGTATTTCTCAAATATTCTCTTCTACCATTCAGTAAAATCTAAATAGCATAATGCTTTTTAATTTTCTTCATATAATTACTATTTCTTACTTATTCTGTTTTTATTTTGCTTCTTTTATAAAGTAGATCACTACTCATTTGATTTTCTCAAGGATTACTGCCGATATAACCTGTTTTTTCTTTAATAGATGTAATATTTAACAAATTTACTTTTGGCATTAACTGAGATGAATATATGATGTTTCCCTTTGACCAATTAATTTAATAAAATATAATAACATTTCCTGATAACTTTTAATCTTATTTGCCAGGAAAAGTCATGATCAAAAACAAAGCCTTGCTATTTTAATACAATTGTGAATATTTTTGGTGCATCTTTTAATTAGGATGTTTGCATCTGTATTAGTAAATGAAATTCGCCTGAAAGTTTGTTTTTGGAGCTCTCTTTGTCAGCTTTTTACATTTAGGTCATGCCTAATGTGTATAATAAATTATGGAAGTTCTCCATATGGTGTTGAACTATTTTTTTAGAAATATATTTGATTGATTATGCTATTACAGTTGTCTCATTCTTTTTCTCCTTCTACCTATGCCCCCTCCATCATTCCCTCCCCTTAGTTCATGTCCATGGGTTGTACATATAAGTTCTTTGTCTTCTCCATTTCTTATACTATTCTTAACCTTCCCCTGTCTATTTTGTACCTATCAATTATGTTTCTTATTTCCTGTACCTTTTTCCCCATTCTCTCCTATCCTCCTCCCCACTGATAAATCCTCCATGTGATCTTCAATTCTGTCATTCTGTTCCTGTTCTAGTTGTTTGTTTGTTTTTCTTTTTTTAGGTTCAGTTGTTGATAGTTGTGAATTTGTTGTCATTTTATTGTTCATAGTTTTGATCTTCTTTTTCTTAAATAAGTCCCTTTAACATTTCACATAATAAGGGCTTGGTGATGATGTACTCCTTTAACTTGACCTTATCTGGGAAGCTCTTTATCTGCCCTTCCATTCTAAATGATAGCTTTGCTGGATAGAGTAATCTGGATATAGGTTCTTGTCTTTCATGACTTTGAATACTTCTTTCCAGTCCCTCTTTGCCTGTAAGGTTTCTTCAGCTAATAGTCTAATGGAAATTCCTTTGTAGATAACTCCTTTTCTTTTGTTGCTTTTAAGATTCTCTCCTTATCGTTAATCTTGGGTGATTTAATTATGATGTATTTTGCTGTGTTCCTCCTTGGGTCCAACTTCTTTGGGACTCTCTGAGCTTCCTGGACTTCCTGGAAGTCTATTTCCTTTGCTAGAATTTCCTTTGGGAAATAATGAAGTTCTCCTTCATTATTTGTTCAAATAAGTTTCCCATTTCTAGCTCTTCCTCTTCTTCTTCTGGCACCCCTATGATTTGGATGTTGGAACATGTAAAGATGTCTCTGAGGTTTCTAAGCCTCTCAATTTTTTTTTGAATTCTTGTTTCTTCATTCTGTTCTGGTTGAATGTTTATTTCTTTCTTCTGCTCTAAATCACTGATCTGAGTCCCAGTTTCCTTCCCTTTACTGTTGGTTCCCTGTATATTTTTCTTTATTTCATTTTGTATAGCCTTCACTTTTTCCTTTATTTTGTATCCATATGGAATCATTTCTGTGAGCATCCTGATTACCAGTGTTTTGAACTCTGCATCTGATAGGTTGGCTCTCTCCTCATTGCTTAGTTCTTTTTTTATGGAGCTCTGATCTGTTTTTTCATTTGGGCCATATTTCTTTGCCTCAGTGAACCTATTATATTATAAGGGGCAGACCCTTAGGTATTCACCAGGGTGGTACAACCCATTTTGCTGCATTGTAGTGCAGTATGTGGGGTAAGGTCAGAGAGGGAACAATGGTGTTTGCTCAGCTCTCACCCCTCTTTCAGTCACTTTCTCCACTACTCACAAGTGAATTGGGCCTTTCTGGTGCTGATTCCCGGGTGGGTGGGTTTGTGTGTTCTACAACCCCGAGGGTCCCTCCAGTGGACTCTCCTATGAGATGGGAGTTTCCATCTCTGCCACAACCCCTACAGGTTTTTACAGCCACAGGTTTTTGAGGCTTTATTTCCCCCACACAGTAACCCTGAGTTATGAGATCTGTCTTGCTCCCCAGTTGTTCCTCCAGGTTTATCCACATGGGAATGTGGGTCTGCCTGGTCTGCCAGCCACCAGCTTGCCATGCATCCTCTCCACCTTGGCTGCCCATCTCTGTCCTCCTACCAGTCTGGATGAATATTTCTTCTTTAACTCCATGGTTGTCAGACTTCCATACAGTTTAATTTTCTGGAAGTTCTGGTTGTTTTTGTTTTTAAATTGGTGGTTGTCCTTTCTTTTGGTTGTGTGAGGAAGAAAAGCATATTTACCTATGCCTCCATCTTGGCCAGAAGTACAGTGCTGAACTCTTGAAGAGCTTGTAGGGTATTTGAAAGAATTTTCTGCACAAATTTTAATCCCAGTGTCTTTTATAAATGAAATCCTTGAGTAGTATTTTCATGCTTCTCCCCTCAAACTTCATCAATGTGATTATTTACAGTTTCGTGGAAAACCATCCATTTCATCTTACTGTCAGTTATGCTTGGTCCAGTTGTGCTTTCTCTTTCTTTAGGTCTAAGGGCAGCTGCCTCCAGAAGTTAATCCTGGCAGCCTAAAGAAATCCCTAGCTGGGTGGTCCCATCTGTCACAGGCTTATACTTTCACCTCCTAATTAGGGGTTTCTAGCAAGTATTGCCCTTGACAGCCCTGTGGCTGCCCCCTCTTCGGGTCTTTCTATACAGTATCTACCAGAAATACAGTGAAATTTCTGGCATTTGTAGGGTAGTCTTCCTAGTTTCTGCATTTATATAGGCTGTCCTTTCTTTTTTCTTCCTCTTCCTTCTCTTTCACCTTTTCTGCCTTCCCACTACTTCCCCCTTGCCTCCTCCTCCTCCTTCTTTTTTAACTTTGTTTTTTTCTAATTTCTTTCTAGGAGCCAGGGTTAAGGGCTTGTTTTATGCTACCATCTTTCTCTGAAGTGTCAACAGCACTTTTCATTCTTGGTTTAACTGTTTTTCATCAACAGTGATGACAATACTAGGGGCCCTGGGCTATATTTATAAATGCAGTGGGTGCCAGGGGAGGAGATTAATTACAATAGCTAGCAAATCAATCCCAGTAACACACATATGCTGACACCCCCTTGACCAAGGCCTGGAGCAGCTTGGCAAAGAATCCATATTTCTTTTTTTTATTTGTGAAATAATCAAGAACGTGGAAAATTTGAGAAGTAATGCTACAGGTACATTTTCTAATATTTCCTTTCCCCTTCTTACCTTGTCAGTTAGTCAATTTTAAATTTTCTTTATTATTAATGAAAGTAAAAAATACATTTAAATAAAAAATTTCTGCTAATTTCCGATGATGGGTCATAATATACAAAAGACAAAATGCAGTAGTAGTGACAGTGGCGTACTTTTGTAGTATTCTGTTATAACTGGTGCTTATTAAGCATTATATTAGAGTTAATATGTCCACATTCATGTACATGTCCACAAAATTTCCAGGGAATTAGAGTCATGAATGATCCTGTTCTCTGACATAGCCTCTTTCCCCGTGTATTGGTAATATTTGCAATTCAAAACAAACGCATCTTACTTCAGGCTAAAACACCACAATGTTAGGTACAAAAGTTTAATTAACAGAAAATGACATATAACCAATATTAATAAATGATTCAGGGGACTTGAAATTCCCCAGGCTGTTTAAGTCTCATTCTTTTAGATGCCTTTCTCATTTTCCATCCCCATTACAAACCTTTTCTTGGCTTTAGTGGTGTGCCCTCTGATAAAGAAATGTTGGCTTGTTCATCTTCCTTGTTCTTGGTGGTATTGCCCATGAATCTTCTGGGACCACTGTAACCTGATACAGCATCATCAAGAGTGGGCTTGACTGTGAATAACTTTGAAAGTTACTGCACACTCCTCCTATTTTTTTTATTTTTAAATTACAGTTTATATTCAAAATTATTCTATGTTAGTTTCAGATGTACAGCATAGTGATTAGAAAAACATGTAGCTTACAGAGTGGTCCCCCTGATGTTTCAAGTACCCACCTGACCCCATACATAGTTATCATGCTATTATTGATTATATTCCCTATGCTGTAATTTCATCTCTGTGACTACTCTGTAACTGTCAACTTGTACTGCTTAATTCCCTCACTTTTTCACCCAGACCCCCAACACCTCTCCCCTATGACAACTGTCAGTCTGTTCTCTGTACCTATGAATCTATTTCTACTTTGTTCATTGTTTTGTTTAGATTTATTATACTTAAGTAAAATCATATGGTATTTGTCTTTCTCTGTCTGATTTATTTCACTTAGCATAATACACTTTAAGTCTATCCATGCTGTCACAAAAGGTAAGATTTCATTCTTTTTTATGGCTGAGTAGTATTCCACTGACTATATGTACCACAGCCTTTTTATCCACTCATCTATTGACGGGTTCTTGGGTTGCTTAGGAATGCAGACTGGTGTAACCACTATGGAAAACAGTGAGGAGGTTTCTCTAAAAACTGAAAGTGGATTTTCCTTATGACCCAGCAATTTCACTTCTGGGGATATATCTGAAGAAACTGAAAACACTAATTTGAAAGAATATATGTATCCCTATGTTCATTGCAGCATCATTTACAACAGCCAAGACAGGGAAACACTCCTCCTAGTTTTAATAGAACAGAGAGGTTGATGCATTTTTCAAGGCCAAATGTTTTTTCTTTATATTTTCATTTTTATTTACTGTGCTTTTTTTCTCCACAAGGAAAAGTCATTTGATCATCTATGAAATCTTTCTTCCTCACCAATCAACTTCACTTTTATAGGACTTCCTGGGTAGTGTCACAGTTTCTCAAGAGCAGCTACAGTTGCTAATTATTGCAGGAATCAATTGCAAAATATGATAATAGGGCATTAATAACGAGTTCAAGGGTACATTTTCATGACTGTTACAATGTTAGCATAATTTTCTGTAACTGTGGACTGTAAACATACCCAAGCAGTGGCAGAAGACACTGAACCAGTCCCCTCAGGTCTCTGTGGCTGTAGCTAGAAGGAGCCCACTTTGAAGTCTGGCATTTTACCTTACTAGTCAACTAAGAGAAACTGCTGGAATAATCAATTTTCAAAGGAGAGGGTTACTTAATGAAATTACTATTTATACACACATATCTGTATGTGTGTATATATTCACATTAAGTTGTAGAAACATGTTTAATGACATAGGAAATTGTGATATGGTAAATGAAATAGTAGATTATAATATATATACACAAATGTTTTTTGAATATGAAAAAATGTTCAAAGTCACTCCTAATAAGAGAAATGCAAATTTTAATGACAACAGGGCAAAATCTAAAAGCTTGACAATATGCGCTGTTGGTGAGCCTGTGGAGAAACAGGGATGCTCACACATTGCTAGTGGGAGTATAAATTAGTGCAATCCCATGTGAAGGACAGATATTAAAGTTAAAATGGTGTATGTGTGACTCAGGAATTCCACTGTAGAGGTGTTTTGTGCTGCAGATAGCCTTGCCGGACATATGTAACAATTACTCACGGCAGCCCTCTGTGATAGCAAAAGGCCAGAGGCAAACCAAAGCCCACCCCAAATAACTGGTTTTTGTACGTTTATAACATGAAGTACTGTGTAGCTGAAATAAAGAATAAAGAAGCTGTTTACGGACTGACATGGAAAGATCTCTAAGATGTGTTAAGTTAAAAAAAAAAACAGGGTCCAGCAATGTTTTGTGTTACAAAGAGGGAAACAATCTATATTAGTGTTGCTCTGAACACATATGAAACACTTTAAAAGAAACTAAGAACAATATTTCCCTGGAGATGGCTTAAAAATCTGGAAGGGTATTCATCAAAATGTTAGAACCTTTCATAAAAATGGAAATATGAGTGATTAAAGAAATTACATGAATTTTCAGTATATTCTATAATCCATAGCTTTAAATGCAAAATAATGTTTTAAAATAATTTTACAAGAATATTAGCCAAGTTTATCTGTAGCAGTTTGTAGCTCAGAGGTGCATGCTTATGAATACAGTAGGAAGGGAGAGGGCCGTGGAGACTGTCTGGGTCTTATTCTCTGGTTAATGTCTGCTGCATACCTCCAGGGAAAAGCGTTTGTCCTATACCCCTTAGAACAGTTGGAAAAATTCCAAGTGGGCTGAAGCATAGGAGTCAGCAAGGCAAAGTGCAGAGGTCAAGTAAGCATGAGAATGGGTGGGGCCCATCCACACTTCATCTTATTCAGAGGTAAGTACTTGTCATTCCAGGCAAAGCCTCACAGAAGAGAATTTCTTATGGAGAAACATTTGGGGTTATCCCAATGAAGCAGTTTCCAGAGAGCTTGTAAAAGCAAAATTCTGTAAATATAATTTAATTTTTAAGGTTAAATGATATGAAACATACATTCCAGAAAAAATGCATAAATCAAATAACCTGGTATAATAAGTAATGCAAACACTCACGCTACTACTACTGAGCTCAAGAAATACAGTACCATCCCTTCAAAAGCACTTCTCATTGCCCCTTCCTGGTCACACCCTTCCCTCCCACCAGAGACAATCATGGTCCTCACTTTCATGGTGACGACTTTGCATTTACAGTTTTACCACCTACTTACACACTCCTAAAGACATGCTTTTGTTCTGCTTATTTTAAAACTTTGTTGATAAGAGCCATCCACCTTGCACAGAACTACTTTTTGTTCATTCTATTAACTATATCATATTCCATAACATGCTTGTAGCACAATTTTTTTATATCTACCCTACTGATGATAGACATGTGGAATATTTCCAGTTTGGGGCATTAAGAGCAATGCTGATAATATGAACAGTAAGCTAGGTATATTTGGGTGCATATATACGTGAGTTTTTCTAGGGTAATTACCTCTAAGTGAACCTGGGAGGTTATAGGGTATAAATAGCTTCTGCTTTTCTAGATAGTACAAAATGTTGTCCAATGTGGTTTTATCAATGTACACTTCTAGCAGTCTACAGAGGTTTTCATTGTTCCTTATCTTCACCAAAAGTTCTAAATGCTTAGTTTAGTCAGGCTTCTCAATATTTGCTGGTCTAATAGGTGTACAGTAAGATCTGATGGTTTTAATTTGCATTTCACTGGTGATGTGCCTCCTCATATATTAATTGGTTGTTTGGATATTTCCTTTTGTGAAGTGCATAGTCAAAACTTTTGCCTGTTCTTTTATTGGATTGCCTTTCTTTAACAGTGCTTAATTTGATCCCCGTATTAATTAGAGTCTAAATGATGAATAGTCAGGGTTGGAGGTTCACCATGCAGCCAGAGAGGGCAAATGCAGCAATTTAAGATTTTTCAGATAATATTTATGTATGTAATTAGCTGGCACAAATGATTCACCAGACAAACAGGGCCTAAGAACCTGCCCAGCACCCCGTCTAATGCCAGCTATCCACTCATGCACCCAGGTCAACGGAGGATGCTAGCCGCAGTGGTCAACACGCACTACATTCGTGCCACATGCATCTTATTTATTTCTCTCAACACCTCGATTAGGCTCACAGGCTTAAATAACCATTTTGACTCAACTAGAGAGTGATGTGGCTGAAAGTTAACTATAGAGTTCACGTTCTTATACTCATTATTATACTGCCTCAAAACAAAGTTTCTTTCTGGTTTCAAATTTAGGATTAACAGGTACTGTGGAAATGGCAATCATTTCTAACAGAAGAGAGTATAATTAAGTACTTAGTTTAGAGCTGGTAAAATGTAAATTACTTAAAAATATTTCATAATGATTATGAAGGGTACTGACAGAGAAAATATGTTTACCTGAAGCATCCTATGCCCTTGACTGACACTTGCATCACAGCCCATATGTGAATGGCAAATATAGATTCTTTCAACTTACTACTGCATCCATAAACATTTTATACATCTTGAATAGATAAAATCAAATGCTCTTAACCAGACTCATTTTTAGGGTGCAAATTGTGAAATAAACAATGATGGTAAAGCTAACCATGCATGCAGTAGCAGTGGCCCTAAATTCTCAGAGCAAGGGGAAAGACAGCCCAACAGGCAGAGCTGAGTCTCACAGGGCTTTCTAGTAAGTGTAAAACAGTAAAGTGGTCAAATGCAAAACACGAATTTCTTGGACAAGAGCCCCAGAGATCTATAGGAAAATTAAACTTTATTTCCAAGCTAAACTTTGAATTTGTTGGAAGATAAAAGAATTGCATGGATTTGAAACCAAGGTTGTACAAATGTGATCAGATTTTGAAAAGATCGTGACAACTAAGAACTGAATTCCACTCCATGAAGTCGATGGCATTTTTGAAACACTTTATATAATGAGCTTTAATTCAGAGGCTGTTTACCCCTGCTTTTGAGGGGACCTTATAGACTGAAGGTGTTCGGGAGTCCTGTACGGCTTGTAAAGCTATGTTATGTCACTTGCTGTGGCCCTGCTAAGTCTTGTAGTTTCATGTGAAAGATAATTTTCAATGTCTCCTTCTAGGCTGAGCATGAATCCCCCTGCTGCTTGATCAATTAAATCCCACTGTTTGCATCTGGAAGGCGAAGTCTGAGCTTTAGGTATTGGCTCTGGCAAGCCTCATTCGTGCTCCGTGGAATAGAAGTAGCAGGGTAACTGGGTGCAACAGACTTTCGGAACATTTATCGTTGGGGCCGACAGGGATAGTGTCTCATTTTACCATTTGATAAGTTTAAAGGCCTATAATGATTATATGGCAATCTGATGAATTTGGTTCAATAACAGTATCTTACCTTTTTCTATGGCATTTTCTTGTGTGCTTTTCACAATTGCTTATGGGAAGCAGGACTTTATCGTCTGCCAGTTTAACAACGAGGAGAGACTGCAATTGTTGCCCAGACCCATAGCTAGTAACTGGCAATCCTGTTAACACTGAGATCTTCTGATTCTAACACCAGTATTTTTTTTTTTTTACAATTCACAAAGTAACCCCAACATTAGATAATTATAAAGGACTTTCAAAAAGACCCACATTACCCAAGTGCTTTGAGTCCAGAAGACTCATGGTAATATAAGGGTCACGTCGATGCTCACTTGAGCAGAACAAAACAGAGAACAAGCCATTTCAATGTTGCCTCTTGAAGAAAATCATTGGGATAACTTTGGAAAAGCTCTGACTGTGATCGGTTAGGCCTCGGGAAGGTAAGCAGGCCTGCCCTGTAGGAACCCTGGAACTTGTAAGATCTCAACACGCAGGCCTTGCCTTCCCATGCATTTTACACGTGTATATCTTATTTCTCCCACTGGAAAATCCTGGAAGGAGGCTGTTTGATTTGGTTTTCCCCAGAGGCAGATCCTGAGATTAAAAAGTCAAGTGCAAGTGACTTATTTAGGAGGAGAAGGAAATACCAGTAGGGGAGTGGGATGGTGGTTCAGGGAAGGGAAAATGGCCAGCAAAGGGTACATCACTGAGTCAGCTGCCACAGGACAACTGGACTTTAATCCAAGAGCAAACCATGGACACAGTGTAAAGCACACAACTCAGAGACATCCCACCTGTGGGGTGAGTGAGCTGGGGTGTTCGTATGCCAACTTTCATCAGTCTTCACTGAGAGCTGCTGGGAATAGGGGATAATTCCTCCACCCTCCAGCAGACTGTGCAAGAGGGAAGAGAGGTATTCTGTAGCTTAGGAAGAAGTTCCCAGGCAAAGAAATGCAGGTGCTGCCGGGCAGAGTCACTGGTAAAAAGCAGGAAGAATATGAAGGGCACCCAAAGAGTCTCTAGAATAGGATCCAGGTCTCATTTATTTATTTTTTAAATCTTTCTTTCAAAGCCCAAAATAGTATTCGAGACATAATAGTCCCCTGATAGCTACGGACACATTGAATCCTAACTGGTAGAGAATGTGGAAAGAAAGAAGCAACAGGAAAGGGCAAAGAAGGCACCAGCGAGTTGCCTCTACTCACACTTTCTCATAAATCTTGTCGGGATGCTCTGGCCACTCAATCATGCACACCACTCTGCTGGGCGTGACCTTCGTGGTGGAGTAGTAGCCCTGGGGGAAGGCCAGCAGGAGAGCCAGAAACCAGATGACACAGATGACCATCTTGGTGGCTGTGGCTGATAGCCGTGGCTGGAGGGGATGGATGATGGCCATGTACCTGGAACAAGAAGAAAGGACAAATTTCCGATTTAGTCACCAAAATTGACATTAGATTATGTGTTCTTCTTTCCAAGAAACACTTCCCCCAAACCCTTGACTCCTGGTAACTTCTACAACTATTTTCTCGTACCTTTCTCATATTCTGTCCTTAAGCTTTATTATTCTTATTACAGAAACTACTAAAAAATATTCCATAAAAAATAAGCCATTCAAATTTCTCAGATGCCTCTAGCCAACTCTGCCTCTGTCTTTGCTGGAACCCCCAGGTAAGTGGCTGCAAATGAAAATTTGTGAGTTGGCCCTTTAAACAGTTTTCTGAGTCTCCAGCCATCAGTCTCTGGCAGAAAGCAACCCTGCCACTTTTTGCCACCAGTTGTTATCTGTGTACTTCTTGGGCTCTGGTGCTCTTGGCTGGGGATCCCAGTTTAGGGTTCAGACCCCATTTTTTTCAGGCAGATCCAACAGACCACCTAATTATCCCTCCAACGCTGCCACCTGTGGGCTCCCAGCCAGCCCTCTTGAGTCTCCACTGCACTGCCTTTTGACCCAGCAATTCCACTGCTGGGACTATATCCTAAGAATCCTGGAGCACCAGTTCAAAAGAACCTATGCACCCTAATGTTCATAGCAGCACAATTTACAGTAGCCAAGTGTTGGAAGCAACCTAAGTGCCCATCAGTAAATTAATGAATCAAAAAACTGTGGCACATTTACACAATGGAATACTACACGGCAGAAAGAAAGAAGGAAGCGCTATCCTTCGCAACAGCATGGATGGAACTGGAGAGCATTATGCTAAGTGAAGTAACCCAGGCGGTAAAAGACAAATACCATATGATCTCACCTATAAGTGGAACCTAATCAACAAAACAAATAAACAAGCAAAATATAACCAGAGATATTGAAATAGGGAACACACGGACAGTGGCCGGAGGGAGATGGGAAGGGATGGGGGGAACAACGGGAAAGGGTTGTCAAAGAGCGTGTATAGGAGACACATGGGCAGGGCTAAGGGCAGGCTAGGATGGAGGGAAGGAGGTGGGGATGGCTGGGGTGGGAGGTGTGGTGGGGGAAAATGGAGACAACTGTACTTGAACAAAATAAAAAAAGGAGAGAAAGAAAAAAATAAGCCAGATTTTCTATTTTAGAACCCATTAAGCAATATTCCAGAAGAGAAGTTTTCATCATAGAAATGCTCGTGCTAGGGACAAGATGTCCAAGCATAGGTCAGTGGCTTACAGTGAAATTAGAAAAGACATGTAAATTTATCCTGTACAAAGACTATTTTTATCCTTTTTGGATTAAGGAATAATGGTGATAGAAACAGTAGTTTTTAAAGTTCTGGTGTGGCAATTTAAAAGGCTAGCAATCCTATATAAGCCCATAGAATTTGAAGAAAAGTGAAGGTGTATGTGTGAGAAAACAGTGGCCTAAATTCAGCAAAAAAACAACAGTTCCTGAAGAAATCCTCATCAATTCCTTGGCCCTCTCAAAGTCAGTGTGCAGTAACAACACAGGCTTCATGAGGACAAAGTCTCCACCTGCTGAGACAGACACACTCGAGCCTATGAAAGGTCAGGGTGTCACGGTGGGAAATTGAAACCCACTCCACCATTCTTTTGACATTATTTCTGTAAATATGACTCTGACCTGATATGTAGCTTGTAGATAAACAACATATTTGTATAAGAATCCTAGAAACTAACGCCAAAAGAAATAGACTCCGACCTTCAGGCATCCCAGCTCCGGGAGATTTGCTGACCTTAACTGTGGAGCCGGGAGGACGTGAGGCCGGGATGACGTGAAGCCAGGATGACTAAGCCAGCATGACGCACCCCGGACCATCACTTGCCTTATCGGAATGGGCTGTGCTTGTCTGCATGTAGAGAATTTTCAACCCCCTCCCTTGATCTCTTTGTTCTGTTTCCCTCTCACTCCTCATAAAAACCTCTGACTCCGCTGAGATGTGGAGTTGGGTTTTGAGAAAAGGTTCCCCACCTTCTCAGAAGATGGGCTTTGAGACAAGAGTCTCTCATCTTTCAGGTTGCTGGCACCTGAAATAAAACCGCTTTCCTTCACATCAGCACCTGCCTCTGGAAAGCACTTGGCTTTGGAGTCAGCAGGCAGCTGGATCTGCGTTTGGTTACAAGGGTAGATGAAATCTCCTTGAGAGAAGGGGCGGTGGGAAGCAAAGTGAATGACCACTTAGGGCCTGGAGCCCTTCCTCCGTCTCCTCACACAAAGGATCTGGCATTTAATGGTATTCTCTGAATGAATGTGTCCACACATTTGAATTTCTGTGTAGCTTGTGGATAGAGGAACTTTTAGGATATGTAATCAGCATTTCATAACAGTTATAATCAAATCAATTCTGACTTCTCCATTTTTTTACACACTTAACATTTTGCCTCCTCCATTTTAAAAGGCATATTCTTTTGTGTATTTTTTCTTGCAGACTTAATGGATCCATCCCTTAAAATATGCATGCATTTTTTCAGAGTCAGAATTATGTGTTATTCTGCCTTTGGGGTTTAAATATTATCTGACAAATCCTTAGAATCACACATTTGATTCTCTGACACGCAGGTGTTCCTGGCTTCCGTGGGCCAGAATGGTCAGTGGAGGCGTAAGAAATGAGCAGACAGCAGCCCAGCTGTCAGGTGCCTCTACTTAATTCCACCCAATTCTGTCTCAACCCTCTTTAGACTTCCAGGATCTCTAGGCTAGAACTGGGGCCAGGATCACAAGGAGAGCAATCTTATTCAGTATGCATTCCACAGATTTACCCTGGACACCTGCTGCACGCAGAACACAGCGTTTCCTTCTGGGCTCTGAGCTTCTAATTTTCCAGGGAGAAAAGTTGCATAAATAAGCAGCCACAACATGACAGTAGGATATTCAACCTACAGGGGTAATCTAATAACCACCTTAGAGCCTTAGTGAGGCTGCAGAGGGAATCAAGCCTTGCAACGGTAGGTGGACTATTAGAGGGGAGTAAAGAGGCATACTTAGCTGGATTTGGGGTGAGCCTGCCTGAGTATCTGGCTTGGGGGCCAGGAAGTGTTCAGAGCCTCCCTCTCTACTTCGTGTTATGATTAGATCTGACTTTCTGTCCGGAAAGTTTGATAGCTCAGTTTTTAAGACTTTCCCGAGCTTCCTTTTAGCATCCTAAACTTTAGAATACCTTTCCTACATTTTCTTGCTAGGGACGTAGTCTTTCCTTCTCTGGCCTCTGAGAGAATGCCACTGAAGATGTCTGGTGCATGGAGGCTGGATATCAGAATGCCTCAGGTCCACTTTTCCATATGGCACATGTGATGATAACCTCCAGGAAGGAAATCCCAGGATCCTTTTCTTCTGCCTCTTTTGGGAAGTGGATAGGCAGTCTTGAAGTCAAGAGAGAGTGAAATTAGGAAGAGATTTGGAAAATATATTGTAGTGGGGGTGAGTAGTAATTTATCAATCTCTGGGCAAGTTTCCCTGGTTGACTTGGTGGCTATAGAGGCTATGACTCAACTGCCATCTACAGAGCATCAGGGGGCAAAAACAACTCTTATGATGCTGTGAATCAAGAATTGTCTCTTGACTAGGTTACTCCAAGGGGCCACAGCCACTTCCAAGGGAGGTCCAGTAGACTTTATGAACCCCTATCCCTGGGGTAGTCACCTGAAAAGAACCCTGAGAAGTCTTGATTTCTCTTCTGGATCTGCCTCTTTCTTGCTATGTGACAGCAATAGAGCACTGATTTCCTCTTCAGTCATGGGTTGTGGTAGGTGGGGGAACCTCAAAATTAGAGCCAACCGAGGAGGACTTTTTCAACCACTATCTCTAATTCTTTCCAGTTCAGCAAAGGGCTGGACCTGGATGGTCATGGTCAGAATCTCTGAGTATTTGCATTTAAATTGTAGGCTTGCTTGTTGGATTATTTCCCAGAGGCAAGATATTTCCCCTCCAAAGCTGGACACATGCCCATGAAGATGCCTTTCCTTACCCGCACAGCGCAGTCTCCTTCTCTCTGTGCGCCTGTGCATCCTTGGGTTTCTCAGGGAATTAAAGAGGATGCACAGGGGAGAATGTGGTAATTACATGGCCCCTTTTTAATATTGTCTCAAATGCATATCTTAATTTGCTTTTAACTCAGGATAAATGCTCAGTCTTAAATAAATGTACCCTAACGCCCGTCCCCATGCCCAAGCTGGCAATAGACTATTCGGAATCTAATGTGACTGGGGTTTAAAAGCGATTGCATCAGTATATTGGTACTGTAGCTCCAAATGGGTGGCAGAGAGTGATATTTTATCTCTGCTGCAAAAACTGCAATCTGGGAGCCCATTTCAGTGAACTCTCTGCCATTCCTTGAATGCAGAAGCCATTTCAGTGACAGATGAAAGTATTACTCATAAAGCCAGAGAGAATAAAAAGATTGGCTTTTAAAAATATATATATTTTTATTTGTTCAAAACACAGCCATTTATAAATCTCTCTCCTTTATTTTTCCTTTTCTTTCTCTTTCAATCCTCACTTCTGGGGCTTGTATGACATGATTCTTTCTTATTTACCCCAAAGCTAGTACTGTTTGGATACTTTGTCTACAGATGGAAGCATTCTTTTCTTTCCTACTGCCCATCCTTAGCTTGGGTTCTGTTAACATACACTTATATATTTGTTTGTCACCACCCTGAATAATCCTTGCTTATTAGATTATAAGTTATCACTGAGCAAGTGCTGAGAAGCGCTAGAAAAATACATTCAATAAATATTTATTGACTGCCTTGTGCTCACAGGACTAGAAGGCAGTCAATGAAATGTCTTTCTAGTTTACGCATTAATCATCAGGCTGCCAGAGACGTGGGTCCGGAGGCTACGTAAGATGTGGATTACGTTCTCCACTTCAGGTCGTTTCAGTCCCACAAAGGGACAGCGGCTCTGATTTGAATTGTATGTGGCCTCCCAGCTGAAAAACCTGAGGTGCTGTTTTCCTCTTGCAAGATTATGCTTTATAAAAAGAGCTCTCTGTATTGTTTCTTTAATCAGGCAAAATATAAGGCTGCAGCTTTTTTTTCCTCATTCGTATTAACTTTGTTATTATTTATTTATTTTTATTTTAAAATATATTTTATTGATTATGCTATTGCAGTTGTCCCATTTTTTTCTCCCTTTTATTCCCCTCCACCCTGCACCTGTCCCCTCACCAACATTCCCCCACCTTAGTTCATGTCCATGGGTTGTACATATAAGTTCTTTTGCTTCTCCATTTCTTACACTATTGTTAACTTCCCCCCTGTCTGTTTTGTATGCTTCTTATTCTCTGTACCCTTTCCTCCATTCTCCCCTCTCCTCCTCCCCGCCGACAATGCTCCATGTGATCTCCATTTCTGTGATTCATTTCCCGTTCTAGCAGTGTGCTTAGTTTGTTTTTGTTTTTTGTTTTTAGGTTCAGTTGTTAATAGCTGTGAGTTTGTTGTCATTTTACTGTTCATAGTTTCGATCATCTTTTTCTTAGATAAGTCCTTTTAACATTTCATATAATAAAAGCTTGGTGATGATGTACTCCTTTAACTTGACCTTATCTGGGAAGCTCTTTATCTGCCCTTCCATTCTAAATGATAGCTTTGCTGGATAGAGTAATCTTGGATGTAGGTCCTGGCCTTTCATGACTTTGAATACTTCTTTCCAGCCCCTTCTTGCCTGCAAGGTTTCTTTTGAGAAATCAACTGAGAGTCTTATGGGAACTCCTTTGTAGGTAACTGCGTCCTTTTCTCTTGCTGCTTTTAAGATTTTCTCCTTATTTTTCATCTTGGGTAATGTATGATGTGCCTTGTTGTGTGCTTCCTTGGGTCCAACTTCTTTGGGACTCTCTGAGGTTCCTGGACTTCCTGGAAATCTATTTCTTTTGTCAGATTGGGGAAGTTCTCCTTCATTATGTTTTCAAATAAGTTTTCAATTTCTTGCTCTTCCTATTCTCCTTCGGGCACCCCTATGATTCAGATGTTGGAATATTTAAAGTTATCCCAGAGGTTCCTAAGCCCCTCCTAATTTTTTTGAATTCTTGTTTCTTCATTCTGTTCTGGTCAAATGTTTATTTCTTCTTTCTGTTCCAAATCATTAATTTGAGTCCTGGTTTCCTTCCTGTCACTCTTTGTTCCCTGTACATTTTCCTTTATTTCACTTTGAATAGCCTTCACTTCTTCCTGTATTTGGTGACCATACTCAACCATTTCTGTGAGCATCCTGATTACCAGTGTTTTGAACTCTGCATCTGATAGGTTGGTTATCTCTTCATCACTTAGTTCTATTTTTGGAGTTTTGATATGTTCTTTCATTTGGGCCATATTTTTTTGTCTCTGTGAGCCTGTTACATAGTAAAAGGTGGAGTTTTAGTCATTCGAGGGCGGGGCAACCCATATCGCTGCATTGTGGCACTGTGTGTGGGGGAGGGGTCAGAGAGGGAACAATGCTGCTTACTTGGCCCTTGGCTGGCTTTCAGTCACTTTCCCCACTACCCACAAATGAATTGGGTATTTGTGGTGCTGATTCCTGGGTGAGCGGATATGTATACATTCTAGGAGCCTGTGGGTCTCTCCTATGAGGCTGGAAATTTCTCCAATTGCTGCAACTCCCACAGGTTTTTACAAAGTCAGAGGTTTTGAGGCTTTATTTTCCCATGCTGGAACCCTGGGTTGTGAGATCTGTCTTGCTTCCTCATTGTTCCTCCTGGTTTATCTGCACACAAATGTGGGACCACCCACTCCACCAGCCACCACTTGTGGCGAGTCCTCTCTACCCTAGCTGCCCATCTCCACCCCTTACCCGTCTGGATGTATGTTTCTTCTTTAACTCCTTGGTTGCTGGACTTCCATACAGTTCAATTTTCTTGCATTTCTTTTTTTTTTTTTTAATTTGTCATTGTCTTTCTTTTGGTTGTGTGAGGAGGCAAAGTGTATCAATACCTATGCCTCCATCTTGGCCAGAAGTCTGTTTATTTAGCTGCACAGTTGTTTTTTTTTTTAAGATTTTATTTTTATTTATTTTTAGAGAGAAGGGAAGGGAGGGAGAAAGAGAGGGAGAGAAACAGCAATGTATGGTTGCCTCTCACATGGCCCTCATGGGGACCTGGCCCACAACCCAGGCATGTGCCCTAACTGGGAATTGAACTGGGACCTTCTGGTTCCCAGCCTGCTCTCAATCCACTGAGCTACACCAGCCAGGGCTAGGCTGCACAGTTTTTTAAAAGGCAAAGTGAAACAATCTTATTGGGGAAAACAATGCCAGTCTTCTGACAAGCACAGTATCCTAATAACTTCCTCCTATACTAGCCCTATATCTCCTGACCTGTCCTACTATGCCCTTCTTCTACACTCTTTCCCCTCTGATTCCAGCCCCCATCCTCCTTATCCCCACTCACTTCTCCTTGGGTTGATACAGATTTCCTTTAAGGGACCATATCTTCCTGGGTGTAAATGATCATGAGTGGTGACAGCTGAGAGCATGGCTGCTATTGTCTAATTCAAGGGTTGGCAATTTTTTTCTATAAAGAGCCAGACAATAAATATTTTAAAATTTGGGGCCCATACTTTGTTGCTCAATTCTGCCTTTGTAGTACAAAAGCAGCCATAGACAAGTCAACCATTGGGAATGACCGTGTACCAATAAAATTTTATTTTCAAAAACAGGTGGTGGGCTGGATTCAGCCCCCTGGATCACAGTTTGCTGACCCTTGGCCTAATGTGTGGGAAGTGAAGAGCAGGAGGAATTAGAACCATAGAAGAACATGGTGTTCTCTTCAGAAACACACATTATTTTTTGACACACTGAGGACCCTAAGACCGACGCTCACAGGGTGGATGAATCTTATAGCCCACAAGTAGTCAGTAAGCCCACAAGTGGTCAGCCACCAATCATAATCCAGAATCTTGCCTCTTGCCTTTTCTCTGAGGACAGTGGTCACTCAGCCCAGGATGTTTTCCCTCCTCTATCTCCTGCTGGCTGGTTCCTAGGGTTTTCATGGCTTGGCCCAGTCATCATGTCCTTGTGGCTGGGTTAGGTGCCCTACTTTTACAGCTGTGACCATCTCTAACCTTGTGCTGACCACACTTCACTTTATTTACATATCCATCAATCTCTTCTTTCTTCATCCTCCTCAGATCCTCTGAGGTTAACATTTGTTGTGATTTATTCATATCGGTATCCTTGGACTCCCTCAGCCTAGAGTGTAGTAAATATTCAATAAAAGCTTAATTGAATAAGTAAATATGCACATTTCTTGGTGCATAGCAGGGACTCCTTAAATGGTTATGGAGTGAAAAGAAATGCAGCAGGAGAAATGCATATATATTATAATTTTATTCCTTCCAGTCTGAACATATGTGAAAATAATTATTGCTCAGTGTTTTCTGTTATACAGACATCCAGGGTCATCCTACAAGAGTGATCTTATTGGAACTGAGTTGTCAGAACTTTCTACTTCTTGACCTTAAATCCTTAAATAAATTCTCCATAAGTATTAATGGATTATATTCTGCACTGGCCAGTATGTTGAGAGCTGTGCAGAATTCTGTCATTCTGCTGTTATCCTCTGGCTCTTCCTCTGAACAAGAGGTTGCTCAGTCCTTTCCCCTCCCACTCTGTATTACCTTCCATCTTAGCTTGCCCACAGTCTTTCTACCTGAGACCATTAACATTCCATCAGGACATTTCTTTAGTCTCCAAAATCTAGGAACCTCATTTGGCCAGATCACTTGACCAGCAACTTTGTTTATTCAGCTAAGCTCAAGCTCACAAAACTGTAACCGAAGAGGTCCTTGAGCAGCCAACAGAGATGAATCAATCTTCACACACTATCAAAGTGTTCTCGGTAATGGCAGAGCCCCTCAAGTCCTTGCTGCCATGTTCTCCACAATTCTAAAATGCGTCAGTTTCGGTTTCTGCGTTCTCAGTGAACTCATTTCAAAAAGTGCCAGCTGACAGCAAGAGAGCAGTCAGCAGCACCATAAGAATGTTGTAAAAGCAGATGGAACCAAGAACCTGTGACAATTTAGAATAAACTGAAGGAGGGATGTAGCTGACTGTTGTCCAAGCTGTCCTGTCCCACTGGTGATCAAAGAAGAACCCGTGTGGTTTAAAGATGATTCAGACATAGAGTCTCCAGTCAAGAATGTTCATAGCTGCCTTATTTATAATTTCCAAGATCTGAAAATAATCAAAATGTCCACCAACAGGCAAATGGATAAAAAATATGATATATTCCTACAAGGGCATACCACCAACAGTAAAAAGAATGCACTATTGACACACACACACAAGGACAGATATCAACGAACATTATACTAAGTGGAAAGGCCAGACCAAAAAAACGGTGTATATTCATGATTCCCCTTACATGAAGTTCTAGAGCAGACACACCAAATTTATGGTCATAGAAATCAGAATTTTCTGTATTTTTTAGGGGCAAGGTTAACTTGGGTGGTAGGCCTTCATGAAATCTCAATGAACTTATACTGAAGTACTGTGCATTTCATTATCTGTACATCATACCTAAAAAACACCCTGAGTCCCCCTGATGACTCAATGGCCTGATGATCCTCTGTCTTTTCTGTCAACTGAGGTATGTCATAAGAAAAGTCTATAATTCAGTCACTGTGACCATTATCAAGGAAAAGCTTGCAGCCATTCTAAACATCATCTTGTAATGGTTAAAAATAGTTCAAGTGAAAAAATTGCCATTAAATAAATCTTAGATATGGGAAGCCCACCTAGTATTGTTAAACCTGAGTGTTTCTCCAGCAGAGGTGGACCAGATGCGGGGGAGCAGTGGGCTACTATCGGGAAGAAGCAACACCAGGGGTATCAGTCGGCTGATCATGGGGAGTCTACGATTTGAAACAGAAATCCCACTCCTCAGTGGTTGGACTGAGGGTGGGGGTAGCTGGGTGAAGCAGGATGACAGAGTTTGCATCGTTTCTAGTGGAAATGAGAAACGACAGCCAGTCCACAGAGTGATGGAAGGTAAGACAAGGAACACACCTTTTCCTCCCCAACTTGAAGGCTCTTTGCAAAGATTGGCTAAAGCCACTAACTAGCTTGGCACACCACTAACCATTGCTTTTTTCCTGTAAAGGGTCTTCACACTTGCACCTGAGACACCAGTCCTGAGCCTCTGTTGGTATGCATGGCACAGACACACACAACGATAACCAGCCCCTGAACTGTAAGATGATACCAATGTCAAATTCTAGTTCTCGGTGACATTCCCACTTTGGCATTTTGAACTAAAACCCAAAGTATAGTGACACATGAGAGATTCGGGTTTATAGAAATTTGATTTGGGAAGTGCTGAGGGGACCACATTAGCTTCAATGGCAGAGTCAAAAGCAAAGAGAGAAGAAAGTTTAGAATATAACTTTGAGATTTTAATTACGAACACGGGGAAAATAATTGAATTGAACTTTATGGTTTTAGTGGCAACTTAATAATGAAAGGAAGTTCACATTTGGGGCATTGTCAGCATTGTGACTTTTAGCCTTGCTGTCACGGGAGTATTAAATAACCTTCTGTGGTCAGCCAGGTAAAGAAATGTAGTTGGTCATAATCTGAGATGGGATTGAATTTTCATCTTTTCATGTGGTGTGGCCTTGATACTAAGTTTATTAATGTTTTTCTTCTGACCAATTTTAAAGTTTGTGTGAGCAATATCAAAGACGCGTGTTTTGTAGGGCTGAAATGCATATTTCATCAGGCCTGGTTGGCTAAATAGAGATTGCCATGGTCACACACAGGTGTCTAGGTTTCTCTGACTATCTGCCATCCCCTTCCCCAGAGTTACAGGCATATTTTTAGATGGTCATAAGCTTGACTTTTAATCTCAATAGCAGAAAACTTAAAGCAAGGGCACCTGAGATGGAAGGGTGGGGTTGGGGGTGCTCAGAGAATGGCAGCCTCTCTTCCCTCACAAATGCCCTTTATTCACCCCACAAAGGCAGGATCTGTGGGCAGGGATTAGGGTGAGGTGAATGAGACCCTCACTCGGGGTTGTATAACTACAGTGTTAGATCTCGTTTTTATTGAAAATTTTGGTATTTTGATCAACATCGATTTTTAAAAATTAACATTTTATTGTCGTGCTATTACAGCTGCACCAACTTTTCTCCCATTGCCCTCCTCCACCCCACCACCTCCACTCCCACAGTCAGTCCCCACTCTGTTGTCCAACTAATTTTGATATTTTAAAATATTGTATTAAAGTATTATTTATCTTGATTGCTGAATTTTTTTGTGCCCTCTTAAATTTTGTACCCCAGTCAAGTGCCTCACTTGCTTTACCATAACCCTGGCTGTCTTCTGCTCAAGTACCTCAGGGAGACAGTCACTGATGAAATGAGGTGTACCCAGGACTCTTATTGTTGGATGATGCTGGCCATGGCAACCATCAGTTATTTATGCTGTGTCTTCTGTCTGCAGCTTTGTAATGCTCCAGATCACCAGACCATGGGTGGCAGGGATAGCAGGAAGCCTGAAAGTTATTGATGAATGTGTAGCCTGCACAAAGGGATTCTAGACATTTATCTTCTCTGGGGCCCAAGTGTTAAAACTTAACATGCGTAGCCTGGCCAGGTGGCTCAGTTGGTAGAACATTGTCTTGAACATGAAAAGGTTGTGAGTTTGATCCCAGGCCAGGGCACATACCTAGGTTGCTAATTCAAACCACGATCAGAGTGTGGGAGGCAGTTAATGGATATTTCTCTCTCACATTGATGATTCTCCCTCTCTCTCTCTCCCTTCCCCCCTCTCTAAAATCAATGGGCATGTCCTTGGGTGAGGGTTAAAAAAACCCCCAAAACTTGACACGTGTAAACCAGGAGGCACAAATCTGTTGAAGAAGCAGAAACACGTGCCCCCAAAAGTTAGCCGTTGCTTTAAGACGGGGCCCAAAGGACTCGATTCCCCATTTGCAGTGCAAATGGTGTGTTTGCCCATCAGTCTGTGAAGCCTGACTTTTCATTTACATTAAACAACTGGTCTAAATTAATTTCATTTTTATCAGTTCCATTTTTTCTTGTACTCAGACAAAAGTTCAAATGATAGCTATAAATGTGTTGGCTCAGTTAGCAGAAGAACTTGGCAAATAGCTAAATGATTCTAAACTTATTTCAGTGTCATCAGATTTTTCAAATAGGAAATTAGTTTATTCCAATAATAGTTCAATTCTATTTTTATTTAAATTTATAGATTCAAGTTTTTTTGGAAGGTGAAACAACTGACATTGTTGTGAATGTTATCATAAATTTATGTTAAACTTCAATAGTGAAGATAAATTGTTTTGTTTTGGTGCTAATATGAATACAATGTGGTAAAAATAATATCTGTGCTTAATCAAGAAAACTATGAAACAGAAATGTACTTGGAAAAGGCCATGGCACATACAATTTTTCAGTATCCAAACAAGCTGTGATATTTTACCAATTGACACAGAAGTGGTAGTCATTGAAATTTACAAAAATTTTTATAGTAACTGAACTTCAATTTTGATTATAAAATTGATGATAAATACAAAAGTATATGTTAATAGGACTTTACAAGTGTTTGAACCTTTGACAAAGTGTTTTGTAAATACACCTAAGTAACAGTGCTGAACTTTTTGTAATTGAGTATTCTAAGTTTTGTATGCATTGTGTTTAAAATTAGTTGAAATCTCATGAAAAACATTTTTAATGGATATCCCAAAAATTTTAGCTTCTGAAACTTTTCCAAAATTGCAATGTTTGAATACAAATCTGTCAAACAAAAAGACATTGAAATTTATCCTTATAAAGGCGAAAGAAGAATTGTACAAATTTAACAATAAAAGAAATCTTTATGGTCTGCAAAATTTAATTTTGAAATGCTTAAATTGCTTGTAGGAATATTTTGTCTTTGGTGAAGAATCATTTGACAGATCTATTTTTTTTTTATTAAATAATGTATATTCTGTATCAGAATGGACTAGTATGAAATTGTGTAGGACTATAATTTTGCAGTATTTTTTAAAGATCTCATTTATTTATTTTTAGAGAGAGGTGGAGTGAGGGAGAATGAAAGCAAGAGGAACATCAATGGAGAGAGAAGCATTGATTGGTTGCTTCTTGTACATGCCCCAACTGGGGACCAAATGGCAACCCCGGCATGTGCTCTGACTGGGAATCAAACTGGTGATTGTTTTGCAGGATGACACCCAACCAACTGAGCCACACTAGTCAGGGCCAATTTTGCAGAATCTAAATTTGATAAAACATTAAAAGAAAACATGGAGACAACTTATTTATCCACTTAGAAAACTTGTTTTTTTCTCTTAAATGTATTTCTTTGTGTGTCTTTGTGCTGCATTCTGGATACTTTTTAGAATCAGTCTTCAGTTCACTGATTCTTTCTTTAGCATTTCTAATATGCCACTAGACCTGTCCATTGACTTACTTTCGACTCTTATTATTCTTCATTTTTGTAATTTTTATTTGTTTATTTTTCAACATGATTGGGCATTATTTATATTTTTCACTTGCTCCTCATATTTTCAAACTTCTTTTAAATTTATTTTTACATGATTAAACAGTTTATATTTTGTGTCTCTATTAACTGTAATAGCTGAAGTCTCTGTGGGTCTTTTTCTGCAGGTTCTCATTATGTTTCCTTTTTATCTACTTTTTTTCAATTAAAACTTACATTCAATATTATTTGCATTAGTTTCAGGTGTGCAGCATAGTGATTAGACAATCATATTTTACAAAGTGTTTCCCCTGATATTTTGAGCACCCACCTGGCACCAGATATTGTTATTATAATATTGTCATCTGTTTCATTTTGACTTCATCCTCCTTATTTTCCTTGGAACTTTATGTGTCAGAGTTCACTGATGCCTGGCTTGAAGTGGGTTACTTCAGAGAAGATTTGCAATAATTTCTGCCAAGGACTTGGGAAGACTTTAAGGCTGGGATGACTGTGATCTAGATTTTAGAGTGAGTTTTTTTAGACCAATCCACTGATAGGACTCTGGCTTGCATACTCATGTAAGGGCTCCTTTTCCACTGCAAACTTTCAGGAGTTTTTTGTTTTAGTTTTGCTTTCTGTTAATTCAGCACCAAGGCTGGAGATGGACGGTTTTCCTTGCAGTTGAGGCAGGGTAGGAATTTATCTCTAGTTCCTTTTTACACAAAAGGTATAGTCCTATGCTTCTCAACTGCAAGAAAAGGTATCTTCTTAGACAGCCAATGCTGGGTAGGTCCTAGGCTTGTGTCTTGTCCCTGTATGCTGTGAGTCAAAGTCAAATGAAATGCTCTCAAGACAAAGACTAGATTCATTGCTCTGTCCAATACTTTGAAATCTTGCCTTCATTTAAATGTTATACCTGAGTATTCCTCACTTTCTTGCAAGATCATTAATTTAACAAGCTGTGTGTGTATGGTATCTTGTTCAGAAATGTTTCGTTAATTTCAAGAGCCTCAGTTAGGATATGTGGTCTGTCTGTCATTTTTCTGGAAGCAAAAGTTCTGCTGTCTTATTTGTATGTTTTCTTTTTATTGTCTAGTTATTTGGAATCAAAATTCAAACAACACAAGAGATGATAAAGGGAAAGCCTTGCTCCCACCTCTATTCCCTAAGACAAGGGTGTCAAACTCACTTTCACCGGGGGCCAAGTCAGGCTTGTGGTTGCCTTCAAAGGGACGAAATAATTTTAGGACTGTATAAATGTAACTACTCCTTAACTGTTAACGAGTTGAAATTACATTTGAGAAATTACATTTCTCTTAGGGCCTAAGAGAAAAATGTAGCTAACATAATGAGCATTTGGGAAGTGCCAGGCTCCATTCTGTGTGTTTTCTGTGTTTATTAACTCATTTTATCTTTCATCAACTCTTCAAGCCAGGCAACCATCATGAGCCCCATTTTCCAGATGAAGAAATTGAGGCTCAGAGACATTGATTCATCACCAATTCGCTTAAGTGAATTTACACAACAATTTGTCAAAGGTGAGGAACACAAAACAAGGAGTGCAAACTTCTTTTCTCTGCACATACAAGCCTATATATTTATACATTTTTCTGCACTTCTTTTTGAATTCACCCATTTAATGAGCACTATTTGATCCCTTTCTATGTATTAGGTTGTGTTTTGAAGGAGTAGTCTGTTTAGAGGGGGAGACACAGACTTCCATTAAAATGAGGGCACGCTGTGCTGTGTGCTTCAGCAGAGTTACAGTGTGTAGGAAGCATGGAGCAGACAGGAGGCTGGGTGGGGAGGGCAGGAAAGTTTTTCAGTGGAAGTGGTATTTGAATTTGATCTTGAAGGATGGGTTGGCATGTACAGCGATGAAGGGCGGCATGCTACATACTGTCTGTGAGAAGTTCAAAACATATACAAAGGTCCGGGGATCTGAGAAGAAATAGTTTGTTTATAATCACGTCTAACATTTTATTAGATGCTTATCAGGAATTGCAAGTTCTGTTCTTTTGAATTTGCATGGCCCCTGACCAGGCACAACGTAACCCTTAGCTATGACCACTAGTTGATTTAATAGCCTCCTCTTAAGCAAGCAGATGTTGGCCTCTGAGTTTGCTCCCTTTGCATCTTGATGGGAAAACAAGGATAGGAGGTTGAGTGAGGAAGGAAGGACACAGCCTCGTGGCCTCTGCTGGTAAAAGCGCCCAGAGAGAATGTCAGCCTCCAAGGGAAACACATGAAGCATGCTGGGACCAGGGCTGCCAAATAGAGCAAGAGCCCAAGAGAGGGAAGCAGATTTCCCAGAAACTAAACACTCCCATGGTTTATGTTTACAGACCCCCCTGTTGCCCATCCTTCTTTTGTTGTAGGGCTGCCTCAGTCTGCGTTCCCTGGAATCGGGGACCCTCCTGTCTGAGTTATGACTTCCCTCCTCCCATGGAGCTCTGGCACAGAACATTCCTTTTTCCCTTTCCCCTTGTTCTTATTTCCCTTCCAGCTACCCAATCTCTCTTGAAGTGGTTTCTCAGAGTCTCAGTCATCTCTTTGCAAAGAAGGACTATTAACTGGGTGGTGATGGCTAACAGATATCATGTGGTGAGGGAAGCATCAGTGCCATTGGCTGGATCCAGGGCCAGGTGCTCCAAGATACTCAAACAGTGAAAGGCCAATGAAACAGTAGCATCAGCTTAATAGCTGTTGTCAATGGAATGATTTCATAATATAGTATTTCATGAGAAAAAATAAATTGTAACAGTATTTTTCATCCCCACAGTCCCTCGTGTGTGAATTCCACTGAGACATTTAAGCATAACAATTGCTAAAACATGATGTCACAGGCTGGTAAAGGGGGGCTAAAATCTGACCAGGGGCACATCGGACCTCCTCTAGGCTTAGCTGGAATGAATTGCCTCACTGCTGGGGAAGCCCAAGACCAGCTTGTGTGAAGGAGGAGCCTGGTTTCATCTCTCCTGCCTCTCCCATGACTCCCTCTCCATTTAGCATCCTGTTTCATTGCCTTTTTTTCCTTTTAATAAATCTGACTTCTGAGAATGGTTGTTAGAGGCTTGCCAGAGAGCCATTGTGACACCAGGAACTGGTGCGGTATTGTCGGAGGACCAAGCACAGACACTGCAGGTGGGGAGGCACAGGCAGAGAAAAGCGAGAAGGAAGCACACGAGGAGGACAGGCGCTGGCGGGCCTTGGGCCGTGTGGAGAGGGGCCAGACGTGCCATCTGACAGGGCACAGCCCAGAGTTCTCAAGCTTCCAGAGACCTCTGTGCAGCCCTCTTTCTGGCCTTCTTTCCTACCCCGTGTGGTGGTTGACTCCTCAGGATATGTGGGTCTGAGGGCTTGGCCCTCTCTTCTTTATTCTTATAACAGCCCACAGCAGAGGATGTGCGGAATTTGTGTTTACTATAGTAGTGCAACAACAAAGACGAAAACTCTGCTAACAACGAGGCAGAAGGAACTCAGTTCTAGTCTTTTCTTTTTCTTCTACCAACTGGTGGGAGCTTTTGGAAAATCATCTTATATCCAAGTCTTGGTTTTCTCCTTGGTGAGCAGTTTCTGCAGATGTCCTGTAAGGTCTGTGTGTGAGTTTTGCTGTGAGTTCAGCCCTGAAGGTAGAGCTGGGCCACGTCTTCCAGTTCTGCTGAGGCCTGTCCCTTCCCTGATCCCTGTCCCATCTTATAGGACCTTTCTGCCAGCATCTCTCAAAGTCCCCTTTGTCCCATCAGAAGTGGTCAAATCTGTAACAGGCACTTTAATTTTTCTGTCTCACGTGATTGTTGCAAAGATCAAATAAGGCCAAAATCAACGACTTGTAATTGTTATGTGAGGCATTGTTAGGGGCATGCAGGATTGGGAAAGACAGAAAGAGAGGCAACTCGTTGGGGTGAGTGAGTCTGTGTCCCTTGCATGCTGATGGCACACAGGACATTAGTGACTGTCAGGCAGGCTGCTTAAAATGAGAAAGAGATTTAGAGTTTTGTCAGTTCAGCCCCTTCACTAGACACATGAAAACAGCGAGGCCTGGAGTGGTGGCATGAATAATCAAGGTCAAGTTTTGGGCGAAGTTCTGCTTAAAGTCAGTGGTGGCTCCAGAATTTCTCTATTGGAAGAGCTAAGGGAAGAATCTGGGTTGAGGGGACAGGGATGCCCTGTCTCTGAGATGTTTTTGTGTGAGACTTTACATAAGATTGAAAAGGTGTCAACTGTCTATATCAGAAAATAGGAGGGAACGGCTGATACAAATAGGAGAAAACTAAAGTCATCCTCTGGTACCCACACAGCTTGATGCCCAAGGACTCTGCCTTCTGCTCTTCTCCACTAGATGTGGCCATATGAACATGTTTAGGTGAAGGGGAAAGAGGGCAGGTACTTCTGTGTCCACACAGCATTGACCCTACCCTCTGTACTAGGCAGCCCCAGCCCCACATCTGCCAGGGTCACAGGAGAGCCATGGTGAGGAGCTGAGTGGGTCTTGCCTTGGCAGCGAATGTTCACTATAGAGAGACACCTGTACTTCCATCTCATGCCCAGATTTAGAGGATTGGGAAAGGGATTTCTAGCAACAAACTCATCAATACTAACTGCTATTACCAAAAAGCAGTTTAGAGGACTGACAGAATTCATTAAGATAGGATTTTACCTATAATAATGACTGCAAACAGAAAAGATCACGATTTATGGCCAGCTTTCCAGCCACCCAGGTCGGGGCAAGAGTCCCTCTCCTATTGCGTGTGGAAGGGCTTGACTTTGCAAGGCCTTTTCTGTGCCCAGGCAACGGATCCACAGACAGACTGCGGACACTTGTGTGAATAGCTTCGATGCTTTTGTTTCTGTTTCATGGCTACCTAGTTGGCTTTAAGGCTTCTCCTTCCAACAGCCTCTTTCTTTCTTTTTTCTTTTCTTTTTTTGACTATTTACTCTGAGTGATTGCAAGTCCCCTGGGATACTGGAAAACTGACAAAGATGGTGATGGATCCCTTTAAGAGCTATTGTCTTAAAATGATCTGGATAGTTCATATTCCTGGAATCTCACTGCAGCTCCATCACTGAGCCAGGCGCCCCACCTAAAATGAAGCAGCATGGTTTGGTCTAACAGAATTGATATGGCTTTTTTAAAACATGTTGGGGTCACCATGTAGAAATATTTTCTGATATCAAGTAATGTGCAGAAAGTTACTTCTCTGTGTCCAAGCCTTTCCCCCATGATTATCCCTCCCTCTCTCAGACTCATCTCTAAGGAAGAGTTGATGACGATGTGGGAATTAGAAATGCGTTGGGGCCCAGGAAGCGGATGGAGGATCCTATTTAAACAACTGGAGTAGTAATGTTTCGATTTCTAGTTAGCATCAAGATGTCTTTGCGGTCAGGACTCATGGAGTTACAACTGTTCGCACCTGAGTATGCAATAGGTCAGCAACCTCTGGGAAAGCAGTGTCCCTCCCCCTACCTCATATTCTCTGAGCACAGTGCCTTTTATATCAGGTGTCCAACTCCCCATCCTCTGGGATATAATACCTAATCATTGTTTAGAGCAGAGCCAGATGGTAGCTCACCACAACCTTTGTTCTTCCCCTCTCCCTCAGTTACAAAATCCTAGTTCAAGTTAGGTAAGTTCTCGCCAGAGATGTAAGTGGAAGGTTGTATAAGAATTCCAAGAGGGAGAGCTCCTTTTTCCCTTCCCTTCTCCTTTATTCTTTTTGTTGCCTAGAGTTTGGATGCAGCCACTGAAACCTCAGCACTTAGTTTGGACCATAAGGTGACCTCAGAATAGAAGCCACAAGTTGGGGAGCAGAAAGGTGTCTGGTGGCTTCTTGGTCCTTCTGTGGCCGCTGGCTTTCAGGTAAGTCTAGCATTTTCATGTCTCTGGGATTCTTAGAATGTCTGCCTGCTTCCTTCTGGAATCGTTTTATGTAATAGAATAAACTCTTGTGTTTAAGACATAGCAGTCAGGTCTCGGATATTCTCATCTGATCTGAATTCTGATGACAGAATTTAGCTCTTGTAAGTAGCTGCTGTAAGTAACAGAACCAAAAATATGGCATCAGATTATTGGAGAAAGGGAGGGTAGATGTTAAAGACTCAGCGATTGCAGGTTGGGAACTTGTTGACTCTCATTATGCTTGGTCAATACATGCACCTTGGAAGCCAGATCTTGAGCTGCTAGAGCCTGAATCATTAGGGCTGATGGTACTTATGGGCTCCTGTATTGCTGTTTTTGTAAAGTTCTGTGAGCGATGAACTCAGGCTAAAGCTAGAGAGGCTGCACACAGAAATGGGAGGAAATGTGCCTTTGCTATGAGAGGCTTGTAATTTGGAGCTCTGCTGGATTGAAAAGCGCCAACTGCTCTCCGACCCAAGTGAAGTGCATAATTGTAAGTGGTAGCTGTACAACTGAACCTTTAGGACATGGGCAGCTATTCTGTCCTAGTAAGGTGGTGAACTCAAGTCTTAGTCTGGATTACCAATCACCAAGAACCAACTTGGTGGTTTGGGGGACTTTGAGTCTCCCTGTGGCCACTGGCTTTCCCAGCATTTGCACATTTCTGACATCCTTAGGATGTCAAACAACACTTTCCGTGTCTTTATAGAGCTTAACAGCAGGGCCGCATTTTCCAGTAGGAAGAGCAGCTTATTTTAGTCCACTCCTGCAGGTTATTTAGCATTAGTATTTGTAAAAAAGTTTATATAAACAAAATCATAGCTATGTAGGTAGAATGGTCACACATGGTGCTACCTCCAGCTCCCTTTCTCCTCCAGGTCTAAGGGAAAAACAGTCCTTACAGGTCCAGCTGCTTATGTAGAACTTTGGCCCAAAGGAGTCTCCAAAGCTTGAGATGTTAGGATGTCTTTGTCCTTCTTTGCCCATCCACCTGTCCCACATCTGTAGATCTCTATTATGTTTGTTCATCATGGGATCTTTGAGATGAGACACTGCAGAATATTGAATATATAATGATGGGTTTCACCAGTGTTGCTCAGGATATATATATATATATATATATATATGTGTGTGTGTGTGTGTATATATATATATATATATATATAATCACACACAAGGCAATTTAATAGCATCAAATAAAATAAATGGCTTGGAGTATGAATACAAGCAGAGAGGTATATTGGGAAAGATGAACATATTTACTATCATATAATCCCTTGACAACATGTGAGAAAACTGGGGCTCACAGAAGTTAAATAATAAAGACAGAACCCTTAACCATCAGTTCTCTCTGATTCCCAAACCCATGCCTTGGGAGCGGTATACAGAGACTTTTCCAGTTCAGTGGTCCTGTGGAAAGGCAGGGCTGGGAATGACCCATCAGTAATCATTTATTTATTCTAACCACTGCCTGTGCGCCAGGTGCTGTGTGCCCTGAGACAGCTCCACCTTGGGCAGAGCAATGAGTGCACCAAAGTCTTCACTTTCTTGCCATGGCTGAAGCTACCTATGCCGAAACTTTGCCCTCTTCCCAAGGAAGGTGGTTGTTACTCCTTCTACCGTAGTAGAATAGGCTACAGGGCTGGAATGGTTTCTTGCCCACGAAGCAGTGCTCCTTTTTGTTGACTCAAAGTTGAGGGGGTGTTGGAACAGGCCCACCCCAGGCAGGTGGGGAGTGCCAACAAGTTGAAGTGGTCAT
Organism: Micronycteris hirsuta; assembly: GCA_004026765.1. Lineage (NCBI taxonomy): Eukaryota > Metazoa > Chordata > Mammalia > Chiroptera > Phyllostomidae > Micronycteris > Micronycteris hirsuta. Next base: position 44,328 of record PVJI01006726.1, on the reverse strand, counting down.
GATCTAAGGAAGCCTGGACTATACCACATAACCATACACAGTGGCAAACAAACTTCTGGGCTATAGTCACAGTAAAGGGTGGGAAATCTGCCTCTCCTGAACTTTGTCTTCGTGGGCTCTTCTGTAGTCCTGACCCATTGCTGGATGGTAGCCTAGAAATCATTCTTTCATCCGAATACTTACTGATTGCCTGTCAGACCCAGGCACTATGGCCAGGGCTGGGATGGAGAAGCAGAGGTTGTAAAGAACACCCCTGATCTCAGGGAACTCTGGTCCTATGAGGGTGGCAGATGGTAATCAACTAAACCTACAAATAGAGGTCCAATTGCAGCTGTGGTCAGTGCTATGAAGGAAGGCCATATGATTATGAAACAAGAGGATCAGGACAGTCTTGGGGGTCAGGGAAAGAGCGTCTGAGGAAGTGACATTTGAGCTGAGACCTGAAGGTGTGTTGGATCTGGTAGGTGAAGAGTGGTGGGAGGGGGATGGGGGTGGGTCATATCAGAGAGAGAGAGTGAACAGCATGTCCAGAGGTCTGTGGTGGGAGAGAGACGAGCACAGGGAGCCAGGGAGAATGGGTAAGGCAATGACAGCTAAGACGACTGGACGCTTACTCTGTGCCAGGTGCTGTTTAAGGGCTTTACACTGGTGAACTCATTTAGTCTTCATAACAACCCAAAGAGGTAAATGCTGTTATGACTCATATTTCGCATATGAGGAAACTGAGCTGCAGAGAGATTAAGTACTGCACGCACGATCACACGGCTACTAAACAGTTGCAACCTCCAGGTAGCTTAGCTCTAGAACAGAGTGGGGATGTGTCTACTCAGATGGGAACAGGGAGCCATTGAGTGTTCTTGAGGTGAGGAGTGGGGTGGCCTGGTTTGCCTCCTGAAGAGTTCACTCTGGCTTGGTAATTCTGCTTGGTGCATGACAGCTTTGGGGATGCCTTAGACTCTCTGCCTCCAGTATTCATGATCTCTCAGGGCGCGTACTCATGTGGCTGTGGGAAGGTAGGAATGATGCTCAGAAAACTGAAGTCCCAGCATCCTATGTCCTCAGGGTCTCAAGAAGAACTAAAGAAGGGACTGGTGGCTAAGGGTCTGGACAAAGCCTTGCAGACATTAAAAAGTTCAGCCATTGTCTCCTTGCCCAGATGATGGGGCAATGAGCAGAAGGCAGGCTGTCTGTGCCACGGGGACAGCCTCTGACTTGGGACCAGGGGCCTTGGAGTCTGCGATGGCTCTGTACTCACTGACCAGCTTCCTTACCTGTAAAATGTAAGGAGTGGACTACACCAGGACGGTCATCAGTTATCTCAGGATAACCAAGAGTTACATGCCATTGCTCCTTTCTAGACCCACCAAGTCAGAATTTCTGGGAGGAGGCCCAGAAATCAGTATTTTTGAAGAGCTCCCAGCCTGAAGAAGATCACTTTTAAAGCTTCTTCTTGTTCCAAAATAATGATTTTTTAAAATCCTTACCAGAGGATATATCCATTGATTCCAGACAGAGGAAGGGAGACAGAGAAAGAGAAACATTGATGTGAGAGAAATATGGACTGGTTGACCCCCTGAGGTGCCCCAACAGGGGACCAAACCCACCCAACCTAGACTTGTGCCCTGACTGGATATTGAACCCACGATCTTTCAGTTTACAGGACAATGCTTCGACCAACTGAGCCACACTGTCCAGGACCAAAATAACATGTTTTCCTTCCATTTATCAATTACAAGGGGAGTAGGAAGAACCAGACACAGTAATAAGACATTTTATATATTTTCTATTGCTTAATGCTCAGCCCAGCCCTTTGAGGCTGCTAATATTATTCTCATCTGACAGATGAAGAGACTTTGGCTCAGAAAGTTTACTTCCTGTTCAATGTCTCAGACTTAATTAACACTGGATCCAGGATTGGAATCCCTTTCTTCAAAACTCAGCGTCTTCTACTAACCTAGGGTTGGGCAAACTTTTTCTTAAAGGGCCACACAGTACGTGCTTTTGACTTTGTGGGCCTTAAGGTCTTTATTGCAATGACTCAACTCTGCCGTTGCAGAGGAAAGCAGCCACAGCAACAGGTAATACGGCCGCGTCCCAGTGAGACTTCGTTCATAAGAACAGGTGGCTGGACAGATTTGGGCCATTGGCCATAGTTTGCCCGCTCCTGAATTACACATTTAAAGAATTAATTTAGCCTTCTAAAGAAAAGAGAAATGAAATGAACATTTGTTTAAACAGTTAATACAGGATATTTAACAAATGGGCTTTCCAGGCATCATGCTCTATTCTTTGTGGCTTTGATTTCCTATAACCTGCTCCCTCGCCTGGGTAGTATCAGTCGTACTCTATCCATAAAGAGACTGAGGCACAAGGTAGTTAAGTTATCTGCCCCCGGTCACCTTGCTAGTGAGGAATGGGGGCAGGGCAGATGTCTGAATAGGCCTATCAGGCTAGATTAGGGACATGGCAGGATTCTGACTTCAGTATCTGTAATTTTTCTTCTAAAATGAGAACAGCATCCATGTTTCCCAGGTATAACGATGGGTCTGGTTAGCTGGGTCTGACCCAGGCAGGAGCTTCTGTATGCCTTCTCCCTGCTCGGTGAAGCTGCTTAGAGCAGCATCTTTCTATGCACTTCTGCCTGACGGGGTCCGCCATAGAGAATCAGGCACTGTTGTCTAAGAAATTGATTATTTCAGAGCTTTCTTTCCCCCATATATAAACAACTAAATCATCAGCATTCAATAGTCTGGTAACAAAGTAATCTCCTTCCTGTTGAGCTGAAGATAAGGGATTTGAGAGGCTCCACTGGGGAAGAAATAAAAACCTAAATTGTAAGTTTATTTGAGACACAGCCAAGATACTAACATCTCATTCAGGAGGGGAAAACAGCGAGGCAAAGAGTTAAGCACTATAAAGATTAGACATCAGGTAATACAACAGCTCCATCAATGCCCACCAGCAAAATAGAAATAAAAATGAAGTCCATTAATTCTCGGATGCACAACCAGGTTGTTAATGGGGAGGGAAGACATGTAATTCAGAAATTTGCTTTTATTCCTTTTAAATCCACATGTTTCCATTAAAATGGAAATTGAAGTCCCGTCATATGGAGCAGTCACTTTCTGGGAACTGTACGATTTTCTCTACCTTTTCTCTACGATTTTCTCTACCTTTCCTGGGTATTTAGGAAATGACAATGCTCAGTTTCACCCATTAGCCTTTGGAAGTTATAACTTCGGGTTTCTCAGAGTAGCCTACTTTCCTTAGTTGTGTGTAGACACTATTTATTAGGAGGAGGGGGCTGGGTGGGTGGTATGTGCCTGCCTTCCTCCTACTCAGGCTAACTCAGGCCACGGGCAAAAGAAAATGTGGGATGCTACAAGTGAAAAGGCTTTGTTTTATTTTGTTTTGTTGTTGTTGTTTTAGAACAAGAATGAAAGCAGGTAAATGCCCTCCTGGAGAAAAGTCATTATAAGGAAAAGGAAGCCAGATTTGGCTGCCAAGTTCACACAGGCAGATTATATGAGGCCTGTGCTTTAAATGAGCAGCAGGCAGAGCTGCTGTAGCTTTCCTGGGCACTTCCCGGCTGGGCTGTTCCAGAAGGTTTTGACAGGGAGCTCTTGAAAAGGCTGTTCCCCTACCTGTCGAACCAAATCCTGTCATCTCCTCTCTAAGTCTCAACTCAGGGTGACCCCATAGGTCTTTCTCTAATCACCTCTGCCATTTCCGACTGAGACCAAAATGCAGCTTGAAAACACTTTTCTGATGACTTTCTATCTCGTCTGTTCAATGAGACTGTAGACTCCTTGAGGACAAGGGGCTGGTTGTGCATTAGTTGTGCATTCCTGTGGTGCCCCGAATGTGCCAGGTTCAGAGGGTGCAGGTATGCACTTGAGACTGTTTTCCCTTCAGTGGTCCATATTAATTTGGCTAAAACTCTCAGTTTTGTCATCTTGGCAAAGTCCAAAGCCCTATCCACGATATGTGGAGATTGTCATGGTCTTTTTTTCATGCTTCCTGTTGTGACTGGCTCCTAAACACACACTCTCTTTTTCCTCTCGCTCACCTGGATGTAAAACTCACTCTTTTAAAAAATATATATATTTTATTGATTATGCTATTACAGTCGTCCCAATTTTTGGCCCTGTGCGCCCCTCTGGGGAAAGGCTGCTGGGATTCAGAAGTACACATTGGTAGGTACAGAAAAAAAACACCTCACTCTTTACTGCTTTCCATTCAAGTTGGTGAGCCTACCGAGAACTGGGGGTTTAGACATCACAGGAGGGTCTCACTGGGCAACTCACATCGTCTTGCTGTCTTTCTCTGCCTCTCCCATCTCCCCTTGGACTGCCTCAGAAACCTCAAGTCGTGGTCTCTACAGAATGTGGAACCCTCCAGCTCTTTCAGTCAGCAAATCCACGTCTATGGTGTTTAAGCACATCACAGCCAACTCCTGACGAGAGCCACCCTCCTTGGAAAACTCCTGGAGCTTTAAATAATAACTTTTCCTTGCTACATTAAACAGAACTTGCGCCAATTGTTGCCTCTTCAACAAGGGTCTTCTTAATAAAAGTGCTTGGCACCACTCATGATTTGATCTGAAAGTAGGGAACTCAGAGTCCTAACTTTGGGAGTAAGCTGTGTGGACTGGGCACCTTGAGGAACTGCACAGGAGTCAGAGCTCTGGGTGGCTTAACCACATCCAGGCGTGGAGGCAGAGGTGTGGACCAAATGGCCTGTATACGCCTCAGTAAACGGCAACTTATTCCCATTTGACTTGTAGTCTGGAGGATGGAGGAACTAGGAAAGAAAATGGGAAAGATGGTGTCAAGCTATATCTTTGACCTCCCCCTGTTCAATTTACAAATATTTATAGGTGGTCTATCAGGCACTCTATTAGACATGAGGACCACACAGATAAATGAGGTCCTTTCCCCAAAGAGCATGGTGTGAGCTAGAAACGCGTCACACTGTCTCCTGTTACAGCAAGCCCATGCGCATTCTTACATGTCCTGAGAAGGCAGCTTGCTTGGTCTATGTCAGAGGTCTGTTTTTCATGCCTCCTGGAACTGTGGTTGGCTTGCTAGACTGGCCCCCCGGCTTCCTGCAGCTGCTACCCCGCTGTCTGTCCCAACCTACCACGAGAGTGCATGCCCAGGCCTCTGGCTGCTGTTGATAGTTCTGCTGCACTTTTCCACAGTCCAAGAAAAAACAGAAAGGAGCGAGGAAACAGTTCTTGCATGATACTTGGTGCTTTCATATATATTATTTCATTTTATTCTCATAACAACCCGCTAGTAACCCATTTTCATCCCTCTTTTATGGATGAGGACACGGAAGCTTAGAGTGGCTAACGACTTACTAAGGTGAACTCAGCTATGGAGGCTAGTGGTGAAGGGACGGGCTCAGTCCTAGAGTCCCCAGCCTTGTTCCCGCATCCTGTCTAGCAGGCCAGTAAGCCCATTTAAGGGGCTGGCTCATGTTTTCCAGGTGTTCAGTTTTTGTTTCATTCCTCATGCCAATTCCCATGCCAAGCTTGAAGTTGCCAGCTAGAGAAGTCTTGGGCGAAGGCTGTTACACAATAGGCCCTCTGATCTTCGGGCTTCCTTTCTCAAGAAGACAGAAGGTTCACAGTAAGTTTGTCAAACAAGTCTGGTGTATGTTTGCCAGACAAGAAACAATGGTTCCTGCCTCACTTAGAAGGTCCTCAGTTCAATCCCTGAAAGTCAAATCAGGGTGGGCAAAAGCAACAAACAATAAAGGATAGACATGCCTAGGAGATTGGAGGCTGAAACATTTAGGGAAGAGATAATTCAGTTATTTGTTCATTCATGCAACACAGTTTTGAATGCTTGGAACTGTGCAAGGTGCTGGGCACATGAGACAGATAAAGATGTAGTACCTGGTTGAGAGGAATTCATGTCTGTTAGAAATAGGCAGCATGCCAGCCAGAGGGGAGGGTGAGTTAACCAGAGGGGAGGGCATGTTAACCAGCAACCAGTGGGGGGAGGGGGGAACAGGTTAATTGGATAGGAGAGCCTAACCAGAGAGGACCCATGTTAACCAGAGAAGCATTTTAACTCAAACCTGGCCGGTCTTCAGAATCACCTCAGTTGTTCTATAAATAATGTAGATTCCTGGGTCCAACCTTAACCTGATGAATTAGAATCTTCCAGAGCCATCATTTGTATTTTTTAATAAGCTCCCTAGGTGAGTCCAACAATCATGGCATTGGGAGTAATGTGTCACAGGTACATTATAGAGAAATCTGCACTGGGTAGATCACAAGGAGGCATCTGCTGGAGCAATTCTGGGCTTTCTTAGAGGAGATGAACCTTCAGAATCGCAATAAAGCAAGTAAGGCACACAGGACTTCTGGGTGGAAGCCTCTAAATATACAGAGGCTCTGCGGTGTGGACCACCACAATGAACCAGGGCTTGGGTGCGAGAGAGGACCAAGTTAGCGAAAAAGCCAGAAGGTGGGCGAGATACCAAATGGCCTTATTGAGTTTTAATTTTACCCCCTTTGATATGAACAACCATTCAAAAGTTTAAATAGGGGAGTGAAATGATTAGTTTTTGTTTCAGAAGAGTACTTTAGAATTTCTAGAACATAATGGAAATTTTAGCCTACATATTTAACTCTCCTCTTTTTAAAATTTCCATGGAAGTATACAAAGAAATATAAAGAGAGAGAGAGGGCAATCGGGCAAGGATGCCTTCCTTGAACCAAAAGCGTTGACACTTTGGTACTAGTTAACGTTGACTGAGCGTTGCTCTGTGCACTCATTGTCTGGAATGCTCACCGTCGTGGTGTTCCACAAGGAAGGTGCTGTCATTATCCACACTGGTGGGCCATTATTGTGCCCCTATTACAGATGAAGAAACCAGAGCACAGAGAAGGTAGCTAAGTCCACCAGTCCTGCGGCTAGTTGTAGAGCTAGCATTTGAATCCAAGGAGTCTGACTCTAGAGACCAAGCACTAACAGCATCATACTGCCTAGTATACTGTAAAAATGTGGTGCTAGTGGTCTGCCCTGAGTGATGAGTGAATGGGGTACATAGTGCAATCCCCCTAACTTCTAAGTTTGGAAGGTCTTCCAACAGGGGATGCCATGGGCAGGATATGGAGGGAGTATTCTAATGCCAGTACCCATGACAGCCAGAGAAGAGGAGCAATTCCCCATCTGCTTAGCAGAGAAACTCCTGCCACGGGACTTCCTACAGTCATAATTACTTTCCTAGTTCCCACAGTCAAAGAGAATTCCCACTTGGCTCAAATGTTCTTAACTTTGAATACCAGGCCCAGGACTCTATGGGTCCACTAATGGAACAAAAGGCGTGGTCTTTCATAAGTGCTCAGAAAATCCAGCGAGAGCTGATAGACAGCCCTCCTGAGAGGTATGATCATCAAAGTGTGGGCACAGCTGTAGACGTCACTGTGAACTGGAAGGACTCCTTCAGCCCAACGCCAGGTTCTCTGGGCAGATGTCTCTGTCTGTAGCCTTGTCCCAAGCCTCACAGCCAACTGGACTGCTACAGACTAAAGTTGTAGACTTTTCCCTCTATCTCTCATTTGGACTGAAGATTTGAATAAGCATTCCCATGATTTCTGACGCAAACCATTGTAACTCACAACCCTAATAAACAGTACTTTCTCAGGAAAGTTAGGCAAACAGAAAAATCACCAGATATATGAAATGATTCACCAGTTTGAAAGAAGGAAACACATCTGAAGAATCAGAGTGAATGTTCTCCTCTGGAGGAATTTTGCTCCAAAAAGTAAGATTAAAACCAGAAGTAAAACAAAATTGATTCATATTTTCAATGAGACTTGAGATTTCAGCACCCACCCCATCTAAAGCAACAACCTGACATTAGGAAATACTGTTCTTAAACATTAAAAAAAATAAATGTAAATTTATCTTATAAATTTTTAAGTTCAAATTTTAAATTTTATGTGCAAGTAGTTGTAGTTATTAACAAATTAGATAGTATAGAAAATCATAACAATGACTCAAAAGTCAAGTTTGAGAAATTTTTTAAAATCCCAGAAACAAAAGACAAAGTGAATATAATAAATAAAAATGTGAGATATATGAGGGAGTAGGTTTAGGAGATAATATATAGTATAATAGAAATTCTAGAAGGAGAATCAAGAATTAATAAATTTAGAATGCCATCCCCTAGGCTGAATGAGTTCTTAAATTAAATGAGCCCTTCCTAGGAAAAAAATTACCACGAAGACAGTTCAATATTAGGAACTCTATCATTTATCATATGACTAGATCAAAGGATAAAAAACTTAAAATCATTTCTTTGGATAACTAAAAGACATTTAATAAAAATCAAACATCTTTTACTAATATAGAGTAGAAATAGAATGATATGTCATTAATAAAATGAAGTATATTCAGTTTAATGATGAGAGGATTTTAAACTTAATGGTGAAAAGTAGAAGCAGTCTAATGACCATTGGTACCAGCGGTAATATTGCTCTGGGCATGCTAGCCAATGCAGTTAAAAAGGGATAAGAGGCATGAATAGTGCAAAGTAAGAGAAAGCTATCATTCCATGCAGATAGCCTATCTACCCAAACCAAAGATAATCAACTGAAAAACAGGCAAAACTAATTAGAGATTTCAGAAAATGTTTTTAAAAACAAATGTGTAAAAATCAATAGCTTTTCTACACAACAACAGCCATTTCTACAACATAATGAAAACAAGATCATATTACAATGGTCATGAAAATATATACTTAGAAATAAACAACTATTGAATTATGTAGGATCTATATGAAGAAAACTACTAAATATTCTTATACGGAGAGAAATAGAAACTTGAATAAGTGAAGAAACATTATATCCTGCTGAATGGTCATATCCAATACTGCAATATTAGAACAATCTAGTGTGGGAATTTGAAACTCTTATTGTACATCCACATGGAGAGATGCAGAAAGCAGATAGGGTATCATTTTGAATTCAGATGAGAGAGCTGGGTTGGCAACAAAGATTTGGGAATTACCACTGTAGGGTTAAAGGCCGTAGCCATGAACATGGATGAGATCCCTTAGGGGAGAGAGTGGAGTGCAAAGAGAAAAGGGCCAACTACCAATTCTGGAGAACACCAATATACATAAGGGGCACCAGGACAGAGAGCCAGTACATGAGATTGGGAAGGCATGATTTAAGATGAAGGAGGAAAATCAGGAAGGAAAGCAGCATCCTGGAAGCCAAAGAAGACAGCTTTAAGAAATAGGGAGTATTCCACATGGTCATTTGTTACAGAAAGGTCAGGCAAGATAAAAATGGAAGAGTCCACAATATTTGGCTTCTAGGAGATTGCTGGTTACAGTGGCAAGAATGGTTTTTGTGGAACTGGGGAGTGCCAAAGTTAAGGTGAGGATTGTTGAAGTTCATATGATGCTAATAACCACAGAGGGGCCAGTGCACATGGCATCTATCAGTTATTATGTGAAGAAGTCAGCAAACCCTAACGAGTCTCAATTTCTCATCTATAATGTGGAGTCACAGTGCCTGAAAAAATGTGATAATGACTGTGAACTGTTTTATAAACTATAAACCACTACACAAACAGATGGTGTTATTTTAAGCTCTAGAGATTGTCCAGGCACTACTTTAACGTGAACTGCATTAAAGAGGATGGCACTGAGATAATCGCCTTGAAAATGTCCCCATCGACTCCTCTGTAGTCCCAGTGTTTCATCCCAAGGTAGGTGCTGCAGACTTGTTAACACAGAAACATGACCTGCTGTGTGCTTCTGCACTGACGCAAGCTCAGCTGCTGGGGAGGCCAACTGATCTGAAATGTTTTGCAATGCCCTGCATTGTTTCAGCCACTGAATGGAGAGCAGAATTCCAGTTCCAATGAAGTTAGGTGGCAGAATGTTTTCCTGTTTGTCTAAGTAGATGCCAGCACTTAAATAAACACCATGTTCCTTCCCAGAACTTAGCTGGAAAGCACCCCCCACCAAACACAACCCTGAGATGCTTGGCACACGGCCTAAACTAGCTGACATTTCCATTATTCTTTCCCTCCATTGTTGGGATCTCAAATGGCCATAGGGCTGACATCTCTGCAGACTCTCAGTGGGAACATTTCAGTGACAACTATCAAGTGATCATAACATAATGGCCTCAGCCCCACATTCATTCTTTCCTTAATCCTTCCCTACAAAGTATATTTGTTAAGCATCTATTCATTTCCAGGCACTTTGCCAGGGAAAAGATTCACAAAGATGAATGACACCAAGTTGCCCTTGAAGAGCTGGGAGTTTAGTAAAGAAGAGAAGCATGGTAGCACTTGATTACAATACAGTAAGATAAGAACTTTACTAATTGTACATTCAAAGTGCTATGGGAACCCTGAATAGGGGCATCCAGCCTGCCAGTTCAGTCAAAAGGCCAAGAGTTGAAGTGTCAGAGGTCTGACCCCTTCAAATTCTGAAAACAGCAAGCTCAGTAGTTGGTACATAGTAGGTATTCAATTACTGTCTAATAAACAATTGATGAATTCCACTAAACGCAGGCATAGATCACATCTCTAATAGCCATCCCAACTCTACTCCTATTTGGGAAGTTCATTACTAATGAGATGGTGAGAGATGCTCCCTGGGAGAGTGGACTACACACCACACTATGTCATCCGCAGCAGGTGGACCAATGACTATTAATCCCAAACAAAGATGAGACCAAGACCTCTTCTTCTAAAAGTTGTTTTAGGCAAAAGCTCAGCAGAGAGCAGGCCAGGAATGGCACCGTGATCACACTAACCTGGACTGAATCTGAGAAACACCATGGCATGGATCGAAGAAGTTGACAGGACCCTTCTCAAGTCCTCAGAAGAACACGGTGGAAGCCTGCTGCTAGGAGATTGTCCGGACACTGACATGCGGTAACTCACCTGGGACAAGTCTCCCTTCTGAGGGTCACCGACTCTGTTTGTCAACATCAAATAGAGAGGTTGCCTGGCTATGCGCTGTGTCTCTTCCAGACCTACGGATCTAGGATTCATTTTTACAGTCAGAACAAAAACTACGAAAACAAATCTCTTAATTTATAGAGCAGTTGTGGGCCACTGGGGCAGAAGGAACAGCATGATTCCTAAAATTCACCCAACCCATTCCCCATTCCTGTCAGAGCAGACGATGTAGCCAGGACACCCCGGGAAGCAAAATGGTGGAGAAAATGTTAACTCCTTTTGCAAGAATTTGACTCCCTGCATGTCCTCTCTTCCTGCTCACTCAGTTTCCAGGTTGTCAGTGTGTGTAGCTACGCAGTTAGCTTTTTCCTGGAGTCGCTAACTGTGGACAGCACTATTCAGCTTTATTCCGGGTGTTGTACAATGAAAAAGACTGGGGTGGGTCCTGCTGCATAAACACGTCATCTGCCTTGGAAAGGTACTAGCCTTATTGTAGACTTCCATCAAAGCTGAGTCTGCTCGTTAACAGATTAATTGAAGAGCAGTGTTGGAGGGCTTGCTCTGCAGAAACCAGGCCTGGGTTGCCCCCTGCTAGTGCCCAAAGCAGAGCTGGGCCCACAGGAAGGCTGAGCCCCATGCTGCCTTCTTCCCCGGGTTCCCCTCAGATCCAAATGATCGGGGTCACATTATTGATGCCGAGGCATGAACATCATGTTCCTGAAAACCCCACACAGCAACACTCCTCAGGGATCCACACGGGAGCAGTTAAACCCTCCAGAATGAACATGTCTCCAGGGAGGACTATATTGCTGAAGCCTCTCACTCTGGGAGAATTCTAATGGGAAGTCTGGCCCCAGGGACATAATCAGCCGAGCAAAAAACACTGGGGATTCAGGACCAAACCCAACACATCTGAGTGACAAATGCCAGCCTGTCAACCACCAGCCATATGCCTCTCTGAGAAGCCCATCTCTCCCCTTCCCTCATCACCTGAAGGGCAGGCCCTCAAGTGTCCTGCCAGGACTGTGACCAGTGGCTCCTAACTGTCCTGTCTTCTCTGGTCTTCTTGCCTGGTCTCTCCCTATCCATCCATCCTGAATCTCTGTTGCTGTCAGAGGAGTCCCGTAAAGCATTCTCCAAAGCTCTGCTCAGCTCCCATTACATGCCCATCACTGCTGGCCCAGCCTGGGCTGCTGACTTCAGAGGCTGCATCTGGTCCACTTCCCTCCTATACTGGCCCCAAATCACACCAACCATGGTCCTCCCTGACCCCACCCCTCCATGCCAAAGAAAGGACTGGTAAACGCCACTTGTTAATTTTGGAAGATTATTATACATTATCTTCCATTAAAAAAATAACAGAAACAAACCCCCAAAATTCAGGCACTCTCCCCAAGCCCCAGCACCCTTGCCCATCCCGCCCTTGGCCCTCAGAGATGCTCTCTCCATTCCTGGGATTTCAGCTCCTAACTCTCCTTAATTCTCAGCTCTAAGAAGTCTCTAATTGCCCTCTCTCTTGGTATGGCCTAATAAGCCTCATGCCTACTTAGCATCATCTGGATTGAATTTCCTCTCTTGTCATAAGCAACCTCATTTTAGCTTTCTGTCTCTCTCTTCTTCTCTCCCTTCTTTCTTCTGTCTCCCTTTCTCTTTGCGTATATTCCCTTTTATATCCTTCCTCTCCTCTGTCTCTCCATCTCCTCTCTAGTTCCACTCATCTCAGCTGCCCCATTCAGGCCCCCACTCCGTCACCAGCTCGTCTGGCCCAGCTTACTTGTGGAAGGTTCTATTCTTTCCACGGAAGTCACCATATCTTGTTCTTACAGGTCACGTAGCTCAGGTACACATGAACTTTCTGCCATGGACGTCACCATATTACACGCCCTCACCGTATTTCCCGTGAAGCCACATTAATGCTTCTTCACAACATAGGTGAAGGGAGCCGGAGGGAGACTTTTGAAAAAGACAGCAGTCACAACATGTGTCAGGAGACACAGAAACCTTTAGAATGCTGAAGACAGAGAAAAGGTAGTTGGTTTTATTAGGAGGTTATTGGAGATCTTCAAAAAGAAATCAAGACGCCTTAAAAAATATTCTGTAATTCAAACCCAGGATTTGCAAATTATAGCCCACGGGCCAAATGTAGCCAGCTGCTTGTTTTTTATGTGGATATGGAAAAGCACAGTTTTTACATTTCTAAATGGCTGATGGAAAATAAAAAGATGAAGAATATTTTATAATGTGTGAAAATTCTATGAAATTCAAGTTCCAGTGTCCATAAATGAAATTTTCCTGGAGCACAGCCACACTCATTTATTTATGTATTGTCTATGGCTACTTCCATGCTAGCTACAATGGCAGAGTCGAGTAGCTAAAACATAAAGTGGTGGTGACATTTATGGCTCATAAAACCTAAAATATTTACTACCTGACTGTAGTGGGTTGATTGGCGGTCCCCCAAAAGATATGTCACTGCCCTGATATCCAGACCCTGTGCATGTTACCTTATTTGGAGTCTTTGCAGATGAAGTTAAGGGTCTTGAGATTAGATCATCCCGAATTATTGGGGTGGGCCCCAAGTCCAATGACAAGTGTTCCTGACAGAGATGGAAGAGAAGATGACACAGACACAGAGGTGAAGGCCACATGACAGTGAGGGCAGAGATTGAAATTATTCAGCTTCAAGCCGAGGATGCCCTGGAGCCACCAGTAGTTGGAAGAAGCAAGTGAGGAGTCTCTCTTAGAGTCCAATGGAGCCCTGCTAACACTTTGATTTTTGACTTCTGACCTCCAAAACTGTGAGAAAAAGAAATGTTCTGTTGTTTTCAGTCACTCAGTTTGTGGTGATTTGCTGTAAAAGCCCTAGGAAACTAATACACTGACCTTTTCCAGAAAGTTTTCCAGCCCTTGTTTCCATTTGTATATCTACATTGAATTTCGTTATGCTTATTCAAATTCAGTTTTTTTACTGAAGGAGGTAAAGAGGTAGTACAATGTAAGGGTACATTGCATTTTTATTAAGTTAAGGTGAACAAACAAATAAGAAAGCTTGCATGTGTCCACCTGGCAAAGCTGACACTCTACCCCCTCCCATGGCGGTGGAGGTGGGTGCTGGGTGCTCTATCCATGTCTCTAAAGGACTCGTCTCTCCAATGCATCCCCTCTGCTACCTTGGATCCAGTGGTTGGAAACAATGCCTGGAAGGAATTATCTCCTCAGGTTTCCTCCCAGTTTGTGGCAGTGGGAGGTGGAGGTTATATGCTAAGGAGGAAAGTGAGGGGGGAAGGACACTCACTGCCTCGGAGTAAACTGGTAACCACACCTTGGAGGGTGGCTAGATCCCACACCACCAGGCCTGAACAAATCACCTTCCTTGCTGTTTCCTCTGCACCGTCTTCCCACTGTAGCCCTCCCCATCCCCCCATGGAAGCAAGGGGCATCCAGAGGCTTGGGAAGGCACCCACACTTCTCTTTCCTACACTCCCCAAATAGAGGACTCAGGTCCCACAAATAAGCCTTTCATAGCAGGTAAAAACCTTTTGCAGGTTTTTAGATAAGAATTTGGCTTAGTAGGGTCAGAGAGAAAGTACTGAAAGAACTGAAACAGGAGGATGGCACCCACCTGGTTCCCTACCTGTTCATGTACAATGTGCCAAAGAAGGGCAGGAATGTGACCCAGGCAGTCTCCAAATAGCCCTGGGCCAAGACCATGATGAGTGGCATCAGTGGGAACCCCTCCCCCGCCTCAGGGCAGAGGCCAGGCGCAGGGATACACCACTGTCACACCCACGTGGAACTGCCCCCTACATATACATGTGTATACATATACATGTACATATGTTTATTTTACTTTACTCAGAAAAGTTGAGTCTCAAGCAATTTAAACATTTCATTTTGTTCTTTCCATTCTGCCTACTGGCCATTATCAGGAAGATGTGGGAAGAAGCCTGAATGAAAATCTTCTTATTATTGAGAAAGAATTCACAACAGTGAAGCTATTTACAGCATTTCTACCTAGAGACAACAAGAGAAGAGCGTTCTGAGCCCAAGTTCCCATGGAAATGTTCAATTCAGAGTTTGTTTCTCACAGAACGTGCACATACGCAAATGGATTTGTGCAATTCTGATTATAAACTCATGGATTAGGTCTAAACTTTGTCATGTATGAGTAAATGGAGCCTAGCTATTTGAAAATTTTCCTGAGATCATAGAGATAGTTAAGGACAAAATTCGAGGCTCTTACTGTGACCCAATTTGGTTCTCTAACATTCCTCTCTACTTTGGGATCCAATTCACTTCATGTTAATGTGTCTTAAGCTGGGCGAAGGCCTAGGCACTTATGGGAAAAGCATTATTCCAGGTAACTATCTAATCATATAATTTAATAAAGCAAAGTGAACATCAAGAGATTTCTAGGCTCCTTCCCTCTCTGCCCTTTTTCTGGGCAGAACATGCATATCATGCATTCCCAGGGTCTGACTTAAGAAAAGGGATTATTAGAAGAGGTGGCAGCAGGACAGTCATTTTTCAAGATAAAATACATATTTAATTAGATAAATAGCAAAAATGGAAATGATCCTTAGAGGGAGGTCTCTATTCCAGGCTTCAAACAAATTTCTAAGCTTAGAATCTGTTAATTTTTACCAGCAGGGTTAAAAGTTGTTTTTGTCAGCTGTGGGTGATTGCCATATATTTTCATCAATTAATTTTTGTTGAAATGTCTGCTGAGTATGTGGTGTAGCCCAGGGAGACAGCTGACTGTTTGCAACATAATTTAATTTGGCAGCCGGTCCCTGAAAGCTGAGAACTCCTCAAATTAACATACCCAGGATAGCAAAGGAAGCAGAACTGAAAAGAGGAATCAATGGTCAGTGACAGGTTTGCTCTGTAGCTATTTAGTGAGAGTAGAGACTCAACTCTGAACTCATACAGTCCCGTGTCCCAGCCCTGGCTCTGCCTTCACCGGCTGTGTGGATTCCAGCAACTTTTCCCAACTTTTGAGCATCTTCTTCCTCATTTGTAAATAGAGATAGTAATTGCACTAACTTCTACTATGTGTTGCACTAATCCTACCTCATTTAATTCTTACAACCACCATGAACTGGTAAAAACTACTTTTTATTGGTGCTTTTTTTAGGGGCATAAGTAAAGTAGCTAATATGGAAAGAAAGACCAAGGAATAGGAGACCCAATTTCTAGTACAGCTTGGCTATTAACAAATTCCAGATCTATAATTGCTTGAAAACCAGATTCCAAACACAAACTTTTGCTATTACATCATTTAATGTATAAGCACTTGGACCAACTGAGACACAAAGTAAAGAATTCAAATAGGAAAAGCATGTTATAAAAGGCCAGTTGGTAAGTACTGAACCCAGATAAACATAAATAATTGTTAATTGTTGTATTACCTTTTGATCAAAAACACCAAATAAATAATTTTTATCTCCTCCAACTTACTGTGAAATAATTATGAAAAAAAAAATGAGTTTCTATAAAACCGAAACTCTAAGTATTCCTCAGTGATATGCCAGGAAGCAGAATGAATTTCTATTAGTCAAAGTTTCAAGAAAGCTTCAAGGCAGAAGAAAGGAAAAGGTCAAAAAGGAATTCAATAAAGCTATGTCTACTACAGATCCTTTCCTTCAAAACATGGAGTCTGCCCACCAGAAAAAGGGAAGCCAGCCTAGATCTGATGACTATAATAGTAAGAGTCATTTTTCCCCTGTCATTAATTACTGTTTTCTTACATCAACTTTGGAACTATAATTACCCACAATGCTGTGTGACTGAGAGTGCTTATATCTAGGAGAGTCAGGTTAGCAGCTGGAAGGAGTGGAGCCTGACAGAGCTGTGGTACATTCTGAAATTTCTGTCGACTACTGGAGGAACCATTTACTGAGCCTTTACTGAGCAAATCTACCATTCGCTGGGTTAGGTAAGTATTAAAAAAACATGGAAGAATGCCTGACTATCCAGGAATCACTGACACACATGAAAAGATAAACAGGCAGTGGGACTAGATGTCTTCCCCTGGCAATACATTCACACTAAATAGAAGACTTCAAACCAGCATAAAATGGGCCAGGACGTATAAATATCAAACAACACTTGATCTTAAGATCTGAAATGAGAATTCTATCAGCAATTATGTGGACAGTAAGAGGAATCAGCTGAAAAATGATGTTTACAGTAAAACTTAGCCTGCTTCTCTACATTAAAGGATGAGTAAATAGAAAAAAATTAACTTTGTGCTAATGACTTGTGAGTGTGTATTATAAAAGGAAGAGAATATAACACTCAAAAGGCAGATGAAGAACACAATTCTGAAAAAATGATTTCCTACAGGTTCCAGAAATAAATTTTACAGTACAGTTGCTGTGGGTTCAACACTATTCAGAATGAGCCTTGCCAGTGTGGCTCAGTTGGTTGGGTATCATCCCACAAACCCAAAAGTCTCCAGTTCAATTCCCAGTCAGGGTACATGATGGGGTCACAGGTTCAGTCCCTAGTCGAGGCACATACAGAAAGCTGCCGATTGATGTTTCTCTCCCTCTCTTTCTTCCTCCCTTTCCCTCTCTCTAAAATAAAATACACACACATACACTACTTAGGATAACACAGAGTCTATGAAACACATCAAAGATGAGATCAAAGGAATAAAAGCTAAAATTAAAAAAGAGCTAGCTAACAAAAAGCAAGAATGAAAAAAGTTGATTTGTAACAGTGGAAAACTGCAACCCATCCCACCATCCTTTTGACATTGCTTCTATAAGTGCAGACTGACAAATATGTAGCTTGTAGATGAACAGCCACGTTTGTATAAGAACTTCAGAAGATACACACTCTGACTTGCAAGCATTCCAACTCCTGACCTTCATCCATGGAGCCAGGATGACATGAAGCTGGATGACATGAATCCAGGATGGCTAACCAGAATGATGCACACTGGACCATCACTTGCCTTATTGGAATGGACTGTGAGAATCTGCACATAGAGAACTTTGCAACCCCCTTCCTTGATTTTTTTGTTCTGTTCCCCTCCCACTCTTTATAAAAACTTCGTCCTCCACTGAGAGGTGGAGATGGGCTTTGTTACATGAGTCCTCCATCTTCCAGATGGCCAGCATCTGCAAATAAACCACTTTCCTTTACATCAGCCCCTCCCTCTCGAATATTGTCCTTTATAGAGGCAAGCAGCTGGACCTGCACTTTGATTACAGATTGAGATGAGAAACAATTTTGGAGTTAAAAATGCAGCTACAGAATTAAATTCAACATTGCAATAAGTAAATTGCAGAAAAGCAAATGAGCGATGAGTGAATCAGTTTTAGAAGTTGTTTCAGAATGAAAAGGAAAAGAACGACAAAATAAAAATAACAAAGAAATTGGGATTCTTGAATAGTAGAGCTAAACAATGTGAACAGAAGTGGTGTTGTAAGATATAATAGAAGAAAAATGTTCATGAATTGAATAAAGATCCAGGACTGCTTATACTAAACAAAATCAATGTATGTGGGAGAGGGGATACACACCTAAAGATATTCTGAACATTTTTTTCTTCAAGAGTAAAGAAAGCCCATGGACATGGACAATAGGGCAGGGGTTCAGTGTGGGAGTGGAGCATGGATGGGGCAAGGGGGAGCAATGGGGAAAATTGGGACAATTGTAATAGAACAACAGTAAAAAAGTTAACTAATAAAATAAAAGAATTCTATCAGCTATTCAAGAAGATAAACATTCTGCCTACAGGGAAACTATGTAAGGCAGGGCTTATAATTTTATCTCGTTAAAATGCCAGAAAATAAAGAAGACACATTTATAAAATTGTGAAAGAAGAAATCTCATAGTCTGAGAATTGTCTGCCTAAGTTGTTATTGATGTGTTAATAAGGGAATTTCATGTTCCCACAGTGGGGAATTGTAGCCCTTATGCTTTCACGTGTCTCTCATGGAACATAAAGTCAGCATGCAGGACCTATGGGTGTGGTAGTGGAATTTCCTGTGGGGAAATCAGGCTGGCATGTTCCTTAGATTTAAAATAAAACCTTGCTCTTGCTAAAAATCTCTCTCTCCCTAGGTCAAAAGAACAAATGCTAATGCATGCCTAGTTTCCTCAGACCCAAGTTCAGCCTAAGCCTATTGTCTTTCCATTTGCATATCTATCCTCTTGATGTGCTATCTTGGGCGTCTACCACCTAATGTAAATCTACAATCCATGCATAGTTAATGAATACCATTCAGATGTAAAGTGCCTGAGAAACAGCAATAAAAGGCCGGTCGACACTCGGTTAGGGGCCTCTCCAAGATCATAATGGAGGGGACGTGTGGTCCCGAATTTCTCTAAGTCCGGCCTGTTTCCATGCGAGCTTATTCATGCATTCAGTCACAGCCATACAAATCCTGCTGGCCGGGATTCGAGACATGTTAAGGCTACAGAAAGAACTTCTCAGGAACATAAGAGCTCAGAAAGTATACCAGCAATGCTATCTCTGAGAAACAACAATAACAAAAACCCCAAAACACGCTACTCAAAGACATTATTTGATTGGAGAGCAACAGCTCGAAATGGTACAAAAAAGGGAAACTTGTTGACTAAAAAGACTATGGCTCACATTGAAATCATGTAAATAGAAAATTTAGGCTTAATAATAGTTGTAATATTATTATACAGTTCAATACAAATGCTAAAAATAGCTATTGAAAAAGAAAATATACACCATAAAATACAGCATAAAAATCTGAGTTAAAATTCCATACCTAGAATTAGGCTGGATCCCAGTCCAGCTGAAGATTTTGGATTTCATTGTCTTCCCAGCCCTTTGACCCTTCAACCAAGCCCCTCAATAAAAGGGTTTGACCCAAGAAAAGATTACAAAAGATAATTAAAAGACCCGGGAAAATGGGAAAAAGAAAGGAGGAATTGAAAATGCAGGCTAAAGCCCTGGCCAAGTAGCTCAGTTTGTTAGAGCCTCACCCTGATATGCCAAGGTTGCAGGTTCCATCCCTGGTCAGGGCACACACAAGAATCGACCAATGAATGCATAAATAAGTGGAACAACAAGTTGATTTCTCTCTCTCTTTCTCTAAAATCACAAAAATTTAAAAATGCATGCTAAAGTGTTAATTTTTCATAGAGATAATAAATACTGTTTTATTCTTGGCATTGGCAATAAGAGTAGTTTCAAGTAATTTTTTAAATGTAAAATTAATCACTAGAAACATAACAGCAGATCACATAAATTTCAAATCACTAGACAGGACAAAGTCTAAGAAAACATAGTCCATGCAGGAAAGGGAGTTTCAAAAAATAAAGAGATAACAAAAGAAATCATGTAAAACAGAAACAGACCAGGTATATTCATTATGACAAGAAACTGTAATGGATAAAACAATTTTACTAAAAGAAAATGAGCCAGAAAGATCAGCAGCATATAAACAACCATATAGACTTCTTAAAAAAAAACAAAACTATTACATCGGAAAAGTTGCAAATACAAAGATAGACACCCTGTGTACAAATCCAGCCTAGGAATTGAACCCTATCTCCTCAGCTGCTGCAGAGGACATGAGCAGCGTTGGGTCAAGAACAAGCGGGCGAATGGGTAATCACTAATCCATAGTGAATATTGATTGGATGAATACGTCAAAACTGGAGTAGGGCCCAAGCAGCAGAGACTCTCTCTAAAAAAAAAAGAAGTTGGAAATCTTCCCATTAATATCATTCAGGAGCACATTGGAAATCTACTTGCAGCATATGAGCCAGCGAATGTTCTGAAAGTGCACTTTAGAATAAAATGTTATTCCTTTGTGACACTGACAAATTCAGAAGGCAGCCCTGAACTAAAAAGTTTACATAATCAGATTTATGAAGGAGAAAGGCATCCCAAAGTACTGCATGTTTTCATGACCCCTCCTAAATACTCCTTCCACAAAAGTGATGTGGTAGAGGTACACAGTGTAGCATGCCTTAACTAATCTAAATCAGTGGCCAGTGGTTCTGAATCTCCAAATAATACCAGAAGAAATCCAGTGCATGCATATGAAAGTCTGCAATATTTAGTTATTTTAGGAAAGAAAAACTTGGGACTAGAACAATAAAATGTTCCAGTGAAAATTGAGAAGCTTCGGTTAGAAGTGAAAAATATATCAAAGGGATAGGTTTATTTGAGCTCTGTTTTAGCTCAGACATATTTAACTATATTATTTCATGACTCCTTGGTTGGAAATACAGTTTCCCATAATTGAAGGTCAATATTATTATATTTTTAGCATTTGGGGGGCTCTATTTATGTTGGGATGACACTCAAGATGCTGATTTTTTTAACTTAAGATTGTTTTGTACGTTAATTTTATGTTAGCATTTTCTTTAAAGATAGATAACTCAGAGAAATATTGTTGATGTTTCAAAGTTGTTAAAATTCCATGCTAGGTCTCCATTTACAGCCTACAGCGCTATGTATCTATTACTTGTGGAAGACCACTGGTGCCCTCCCATGTCCAGCTGTGTTCTCTGTTTGAGTCCCATGAAGGACTACAATTCCTAGTCCTTTTAAAACTACACAAGGTTGAGTGACAAAACCTAGTTAACAAAATGCAAGTGGAAGTGACATGTCTCACTTCTAGGCTAAGAGAGTTGAGAGCTGATATACCACCTCCACTTTCCCCTCATTGTCATGGAAACTTTGGAGGCAATACATTGAAATGATAGTATTACGAGAGAGAGAGATTTGATTCCCGAGTCACCAGAAGGAGGACAGCTCCCTCGGGCTCACATTGGACTTCAGGAGAGCAAGCAATAAACTGCTGTGCTAAAGAACTACTGAGAATGCAGGGTTTGTCTATTGCAACTACTATTGATTACTCAACCTTGACACAGGCTTTTCGCGCTTTCTTTTGGGCTCATGTTCCTTAGGACCTATAAATATTTGCCTTGAATAAAAATGTAAATCAGCTCACAGCAGCTAAAATGCACAAACTGTAAAATAAAGGCAGTTACATAAGCCCTAATAACTAATTTCATGTTCACATACATATGTTCCATTAAATGCAATTCTACATTGATTGCCAGGTTTATTATTATTTTTTAATTAAATATTTAGCAGGTAAACAGAAAAAAATGTTGAGACGGGAATACTGAACTCTGAACTTCCTAATGACTTATTCTCAGAAGGTTGGTGCACAAGTACATTAAAAATATGACATTCGATGTTGTTATTCAAAGCATTTTATGATTTATTTTGAAGAAGGTGGTCTATTTAGAACAAAAATGTAGATGTCTTAATAGGAAGAAGGGGAGGACAAGTGATATTGATCCTTAACACAGTATTGCATTTAGTACTCTTCATGACTTTATACATTGTATTCAGTGGAATTTAAAATGAACCATTTATTATTCTAATAACTATTTATGGTGCCAGCTGGGTACTGGAAGTATCATGGGGAAGACTTTGTAAATACATGATTGTCTAACCACTATGGTCTACACTGAAACTAATACAAAACAATAGTGAATGTTAACTGTAATTGAAAAAAAAGTTTTAAAAAATGCACACACACACCAAATATAATAAAATGAGTCATTTAAGTTTCTCCTTATAGGTTAACCAGTTTATATTTTGTAAAAAAAAAAAAAGTTTGTTCTATTTCTTTTCTTCAGTTTTGAGCGGGGGTTTATTATTTTTGAAATTCCTTTTTTAATTATTGTTTATCCTATTACAGTTATCCCAATTTTTCCCCCTTTGCCCTCCTCCAACCAGCCCAGCCCCACTCCCCACTCCCACAGTCAACTCCCTCACCATTGTCCATGTCCGTGGGTCACTCATACATGTTCTTTGACTAGTCCCTTCCCCTTCTTTCCACCCTTTCCCACTTCCTCCCTGGCAGCTGTCTGTCTGTTCCATGTCTCTGGTTCTATTTGCTTGTTAGTTTATTTTCTTTATTAGATTCCTCTTATAAATGAGATCATATGATATTTGTCTTTCACCAGCTGGCTTATTTCACTTAGCATAACAGTCTCAAGTTCCATACATACTGTCGCAAAGGGTAGGAATTTCTTCTTTCTGTTGCGTAGCATTCCATTGTGTAAATGTACCACGGTTTTTTAATCCACTCATCTACTGATGGGCACTTAGGCTGTTTCCAGTACTTGGCTATTGTAAATAGTGCTGCTATGAACATAGGGGTGTATAAGTTCTTTTGAATTGGTGTTTCAGGATTTTAGGGTATATTCCCAGCAGTGTTTCACAAAAGTGATGTAAACGTTATCACCTTAGTCTTGAAATAAAAACACATGATCTTAAAAAATAAAGAAATAAATGTATAAAGATAAATTAGGCAAAAACAAACTAAAAAAGCAGGAATGACTATATAAACATTGTACAGAATAAAAATAATAAAAAATAATTTGAACTAAATAAGTTATTTTGTAATGATTAAAGACATTATCTTTAAGAAGTTGTAACAGTCATAAAAATTGAATGCATCAAATGTAAAAGGTAATTTTCTGGGAAAACACAAATTACTGAAACCAATTGAAGCATAAACTGGCAATCTAAAAAGAACAACAGTCTTGGAAGAAAATGAAAAAAAGCCTGTTAAAACACTCTGGGACCTGGCAGTTTAATAGGTAAACTTTCTTTTTTATAGATCATATGATTCCTATGATGATATACACACAAAGGAAAAGAGATAAAACCTCCAAAATCATTTCATGAAGCACATCTTAATGAGTCATCAGTCTGCCCTCATGAGTCTTAACTCAAAAAAGAGAAAATAAAATATTTGCAATACAAATTCATGAGTATAATGACAGACAATATATCATAGTCTAAGCAGAATTGTCCATAATTATATTTAATCTGGCTCCTGGAATTTCAAAAATTCCCATCTGTTGGGCTCCTGGCCCACCATGCTAATTTCCAATTGGTTCAGCTCAAGCCTTAACTTGGCTTCTGCAGAGACTCTTGAAAATGCTTAGTCTAAAGCTCCATCAACACTTTTAAAAACTAGCTATAGAGTTCTGTGGGGGAAAGCCAAGGCATGAGGTTGGGTCCACAACAATCTTATACTGAACGAGCGCTAATTCTGCTCAGGAATTGCACGGCTCTTCCCACTGCAGCAGGTGTGTTGAGTTGGAGGAGTGGATACCCTGGACTCAGCACTAGAAGGAACACTGGATGAATTGTGTGAGCATCAGTGTTTGTCTTACTGCCATCACAAAGGGACTTGACTAGTCAGAAGCTAGACTAGGGCTCAGATTGGGTTCCCATGAGGAAAACAAACAAGAAAAAAAGTCTCAGTATAAATTGGTCACAACTCCCACTTCTGGTCCTTTTGGAGTCAAAGATCATGAAAGAGGAAGAGGAAGAAGGATCTGTCTTCCTTTTTTCTCACTATGAACACTTCATGAATAGTCAAGGGCTGATGCTTACATGAGGCTGGGGTCCCACCTTCCATTCTCTGGGTCAGACCATCGGAATGAGAGTAGCCTATAAGAGGCCTTTGACTTCCCTGCACCTAGAGAGTGAGTTCTCCTGACACAGGACATGCTCTGGTTAACTGCTGCTCACCACAGCAACTCCTTTACTGCTAGGTCTCTGTCCTTTAGTCTTCCACTTCTGATATCACAAGTGAACAGCAATGGAGGCAGGAAGACAGCCATATTCTGTCAGGAACTACTCCCCACCTCATGCTTCTCTGTGCTTCTGGTATATAGTGAACACTCCCATCAAATTCATACTTTCAGAGTGACTTTTTTAAAAAAAGATTTTATTTATTTTTAGAGAAGGGAAGGGAGGGAGAAAGAGAGGGAGAAAAACCAGCAATGGATGATTGCCTTTCACATGCCCCCTACTGGGGACCTGGCCCACAACCCAGGCATGTGCCCTGACTGGGAATTGAACTGGCGACCCTTTGGTTCACAGGCTGGTGCTCAATCCACTGAGCCACACCAGCCATGGCTCAGAGTGACTTTTTTAAACAATTAAATTTATATTACTCAGCCATAAGAAAAGATAAAATATTGCCATTTGTGACAAAATGGATGTACCTTAAGAATAGTATACTAAGCGAAATAAGTCAGAGCAACTTTTCACAAGAAGACTAACTTCATACTTTAATGAGTCAATTCAAACAATTAGCATCTATTAAGGAGCACACAAATCTCCCTTCATTCCTTATCCTTTAATTAAAGAGTCACATAAATGAACCTTCTCTGAAGGGGTACTTTTCCTGTCACTGTAAGTAGAGAAGAATAAGACTCTGGGACAATCCAAAACATACCGCTTTATTAAACAAGAATTACTTAATATTAGGATATTTATTAATAACAAAATGCCACATTCATTAGGTTGTAGAAGAGGAAAGAAAAACATATGGCCATCTGGATAGAGACCAGAAATAATGGATTTAATAAAATTCAATATCCATTATTGATATTTATCCATTGTTGAACATTAAAAACTAGGGTAGATCCTTCTTTTACATAATAGAAAGCATTAAAAAGCAGCAAGCAACCTGTAGAATAATAAAGTTACAAAAGAATTCTTATTATAGTTAGAATGTCTATAATTACTACTATGGTTTAATATTATAGATGCTTTGAGCAATTCAATACAATAACAAAATTATCTAACTCGAAAATTCAGGAAGATTGTAATGGACACTTACTTGGCTGTTGCCTGAGCAATCAGCACCCTCACCTCCCTCCTGCCCCATATGCTGTTACTGGGCTTTGGCATCTGGACCATCACTGACTCTTCCAGAAGGACAGACTATAATCAGCCTGGCCAATAGTCTCTTCCCACGTTTAAAAGAAAGAGAGCAAGAGTGAGGAAATGAGAGCACAGCAAACGAGTTGGCTAAAGGTTGTGGGTGGCTAGAGTTGCAAAATGTAAAATTTGGATGCTGTTAGTGGTTCTATCCTCTTTCATTTGGTTCGGGTTATCTGAGTAGGCTATTTGCTGAGAGTGAGAATGAAGGATGAAGCAGACATACGCAGAGGTCCAGAGCCAAGAGACAGGAAAGCCAGTTCTAGTTCATTCCAAGAGCAGCTGTGGTCCTGCCTTTAGGGGTTATGTGATAAGCCTTAATGTTTTTATTTTAGAAGTGTTTTTGGCTTGTGATAGTTTGAGTTGAGCTAATGCAGGGGGGTAGCTTGTTACAACATACATACTAAATAATGAATTCTTTCTATACTTACAATAATATTATGTAAAAATACATATGGTAATAATTTTTTCCACAATAGCAACAAAAAAATAAACTATAAAACAATCTAAGTAAAATGGGCAGGACATTTGTATGATCAATACATTTAGTGTTTTCAGAGGTGAAATGGAAAACTTAAAAATGGAAGGGTAATCATAGTGAAGGAAACAATTACCTCCTAATCATTTTGTATTTTAATGCAATTCCAGCAAATTATAGGGAGATTTTTCTTGGACCATGACTTAATGATTCTAAAGCTCTCCTGGGAGAAAAAAACTGGCAATAGGGTCAGAAACAGAGAGAATAGCATAACATGTATACAGCGTGGTTGGGAGTGGGAGATATCTTCCAACCTAATCAGAATGAAAATAAAGTCCTAATTATTAAAACAGTATTGTATCGACACAGGATAGAAAGACAGATCAAATGAATATAATAAAGTACTTAGAAACAGACTCTACTACATATAAGAATGTAGCATAAAATATCCCTGACATTGTATATTTTTTAAAAAAGAAAAGCTCTGCTAAGAAATCTTTCTGACACAATTAGTAAGCTATCAAAAAATATTTTATTACCTCATCACATACAAAAACTGGACTTGATAATAGACTAAGTAAATAATAGACTTGAAATATATTTGAACCTTAAAGAGTTAATTTAAGAAATAATCAACAAACTCTAATCTAAAAATGAGCAAAGGAGTTAAACCAGTTTAAAAACATAAGAAATACAAGTGGCCAATGGAAATATGAAAGTCAATTTTGAGTTCATTAGTAAGCTAAGAAATGCAGTTGTTATAATAATGTGATATTATTTTAACTCATTAATTTTTCAAATATTAAAAAAGAGATACATAGTCCCTAGTTGCCAAGGTGCAATATCAGGCATTTTTCATACTCCGCTGGAGAGAGATAAGTTTAGGCCTTTGAGGAAGTAAATTCAACAACATGTCAAGAGTTTTGTCATTTAAAGAAATAATCTTTGACTTGGAATTCCAATTTTAGAAATTTCCCCCAAGGAAATACTCAGTTTATACAGATCTATATAGAAAAATGTTTATTTGTTATTTTAAAAATCTTGAAAACAGATGTCCAACCAAAGGGAATTGGTTAAATGAACTGTGGCCATAAATAGCGTGGTGGGTGGAATAATGCTCCCTCCACCCCCAACATGTCCAAGTCCTAAGCCCAGGAGCCTGTGACTTTGTTACCTTTATGGCTAAGAAACTTTTTTGGATGTGATTAAATTAAGGACCTTAAAATGGGAAGATTATCCTGGGTTATCAGATGGGTCCAATTAATTACAAATCCTGGAAAGTGAAGACTCTTTCTCAGCTGTGGTCCGAGGAAAGCATGACAATTAAGAGGATGGTCAGAGGGGCCATTGTTACAGGCTTTGAAAACGGCGGAAGGCAACGAACCAAGGAATGCAGGTGGCCTCTAGAGGCTGGAAAGGGCAAGGAAACAGATTTCCCTCCAGAATGCCAGAGAAGAACAGAGGTCTGCCCATACCTTGCTTCTAGCCCATGTTGAATTTCTAACCTACAGAACTTTAAGGTAATAAATTTGTGTTGTTTCAAGCTACTAAGTTTGTGGTTATTTGTTATAGCAGCAATAGGCAACCGATACAAATGGGATATTTGTTATAAGTAATTCAAGTCATATTGGTTAATTTACTTAAAATAAAAAACAGATGACAAAATTGTGAACTGTCAGCCTTGTTACAATTATAAAATGTAAATAGAGCAGCAATGGTTCTTTCTGGGGGCTGAAATTATTGGACTTTTTTCTTACTTGATTTTTTTCTAAAATATCTTTCCTTTGGGATCAGAAAAAAATATCTAACAACTGTGAGGTAAAATAAGCTTTAAGTTACATTTCTTTATTTATTAAATCAATAATAATCTAATTTATGGGGGCTTCTTATGGAAATCACCTACTTCCACCTCCCAAAGTCTACCTAAATCCTAGCTTTATACTACTGAAAATTATGATTGTATTATTGTGTTCAATAAAATATAAATCTCTTTTAAGACTTATGTTTTTCCATTTTAACTTTTGTGTTCAGTTTCATCACCGTATAGAAACTGGGCAGAAACCACGTATGACAGATCGTTCTCATCATCACTCTTTCTGTATCAGTTCTTCCTCCTTTGAGTTTTTAATTTTGATTCATTTCTTCATTGGTTTTAATATGTTTCTGCATTGATTGATTAATTTTTATCCAGGAAAAGGATGCAGCTGTTCTATTTTCAAAGTCCTGCATATCTGAAAATGTCTTTTACGTATGAATTATAATGTATGCATATATAATAATTATGCTATCATCTTTTCTCCTAAGAATTCTGGGTGGACATTACTCAGTTGCTATCTGATATTTATTGCCATCTACCAGAAGACTGAGGTCAGCATAATTTTTATCTTATTTCAGATATCTTATTTTTTCCTGCTGGAATATATAATGGGATTTTAAAAATTTAACTTATAATTCAATAATTTCCCAAAAAGTAAAAGCCATATTAATGAGCATAGGTTTTTTTTTCATTTATGTTACTTTGAATATGGGAGCCTATTCTAAGTAGATTCAGGAAAGTAGATTCTGCTCAGGAGTTTTATTCCAAGCTAGATTCTTTTGCAAGAATACCTGGCATATGAAGATGAATTTCTAGTTTGTGTTTTTCATAATTAATAACTTCTCTCTCAAATTTTATGTTTTACTTCTTTTTACTTTTTTTATTCTAGAACAACTTCTGTACTGTGCAACTGATTTGACTTTTCTGTGTCAGTTCAGCTTTTTATGACCTTCAGTGCAATTTTAAGTCTGAGACTGCATTTTTAGTCTCCTTGTGGTTTTTTCCTCTTTCAGCCAAAATCCTTTTTTATCTTGACCCTTTTGATTTTCTTCTCATCTGACTTTCTCATTTTAGAGACTCTTTTTGGTATGTTCAGAGAAACTAATGTATTTATTTTTTGATTTTTTTCTCTCTTTCGTGCTAAATAATTAAAATAACATTTTTTCTTTAATTCTTCAGAAGAATGCTCTTAATGATTTTGTCCTATAGAATCATTTGATAAGCTCCATATTGGTTTCTTGAACAGAAAACCAACCAAATCTGGACTTGACATAAAGAAAAATTTATGTCCATTAGGTATTTGCGAGCAGGTAGAAATCCCTTCTAGATTCTAAATTTACCCAAGTTTTGGAACTAGCAAGTATTAATTGTGTTATTTTGCTGAACCGAGGTGGAAATTTGTCCAAAAGGCCATTTCTCTACCAGCCCACATTTCTTTGATCTTAGAAGAAATATGAGAAACAGCAGCTCCTTGAACACTTTCTTCAGAGCTTGCTCTCTGCCATGTTTTCCCTAAGGGGTCTGAACACACATCCCGGGTGCCAACAGCTGTCTCTTCCCTGTCTTTTCCTGCCTCTGCTTCCTGGAGTTGTAGCCTCCCCTTGTCCTGCGAGAGGCTCTCAAGTAGGGAAGAAGTTGGGGTGAATGCATCCTCTGGAGGCTGTGTACCTGTTTCCTCATGGCAGCGTGAGAAAGTGCTCACATTAGTGTGCTAGGGCTGCCAGAACAAAGCACCACACTCTGGATGGCCTGAACAAAAGAAATTTACTGTCCCCCAGTTCTTGGTAAAATTGTGGCAGTCCAATAAAAATTGCCCCATACACTGGCATACATTCAGCCATTAACCTTACTACTCAATGTTTTTGCAGGTTTCCATAATTTTGCCTCCTTTGCTGATTATTATATTGAAAGGGAAAGTCCTGAAGAGGCTTTGTTAGGGGTTTAAGCTGACTGTCAGATTAACTGAAGTGCCAGTCACCAGTATTTGTTGATAAATGAGTGCTTCCGAAGTCCGTTCCCTCGTACCTCTACCATACTTCATTGTTGCGAATGGTTTTAACGCCTTCTTTGGGTTACTTATTGAATTCTGAATAATAGCTCTTGATCTTCTTAATCTCTTTGACAAATGAATCTGGATAAAGTAAAGGAGGATGAAAAATGATGGAGAGGTAGAAATGAAGGGGAATTTCGCAGCTGATTTCTTCATAATGAACCAGACAAAAACAGAGGAAAACAACCCTTTCCTAACCTTCACGTAGAGGTGAGCAGCAAGCAAATCAGAAGGTAAAGTTTTGCCTAATTATACAATAATTATCTACTCTTTTAACTTGAAAGAATATTTATCATATGTTTCCCTCGCTGAAAAGAACATCCTCTGACTTGGTAATGATCAAACTACATTCTTAAGTAGAGAGGAAGGCAGAAATTAGACCTTCTTGTTTTTATGCAGAGAACAGGTCTGTAATGAGCTGTCTTATCCTGCGGCATTCTTCTGAACCACACCGCCTTCCCGGAGGACAGATGCCTGATGTGCTAAACAATGCTGATGCGAGTCTCCCTGGTGAGGGCTAATTACGCACTGTGCTGGGGAGCTCAGGAGTCAGGAACGAAGCAATCATTCTCTTGCCTGACTCTTCGCCCACTCCTATGCTGCACTCCCAACCGAAGGACTTCTGTGTCTGGATTCCCATTCTGTACGTTACTTTCTCTGAATTCCGTGGTCCTTTCTCACCGTGTTATACTGAGAATCCCCTACTAGACCCTCCAGTGGCATCAATACCATTGCATCCGCTGTAACACAGAGGTCTATCACATGTTGTGTCCTAATATTTCTCTTCCGAAAGGAGGTGCTAAGTAGGCATCACCTTTGCAGACAGTAACCAGTGGCTGCTGAGGGAGGAAGCTGTATTACATAAAACATTTTTTTCTCTCATATTCCATAGTTATGGAGACTGAAGGGAAAATCACTTCTTTTCCATTTTAATTGCATTAATTCTCCCCACTTGTGAATATTTATAATGGTTTGGGATTTAATTAGATTCCTCCCTGGGAAATTAGAAAGTTATGGATTATGACGGCTTCTATAACGAAATGGAAATTCTGTTCTCAGTCTCAGTATCAGTGGGGAAGGGGATGAGCAGTGATTCAACACGGGCTTTTAAGAAACCAATCAGCAGTCTTTACTGATTGACCAGAACTCCTAAAGTTTATTGACCTTTACTCTGAAACAGTGTCTGCCCAGAGGCTACTGAGTGCTGAGTAACTGAAGGTCCATGAAAGCATCTTTGGAAATGGGTTTCTAGTTTAAAGAAATCCTCAGATATGAAACCCCTCACTCTTCTTGCTCCTAAGTGATGACTACTTTCTTTTTCAAATTAAATGTTTGTAGAGGTGTGTTTTAGTTGTCACAATGACTTGGGGGAGCTGCTGGCATTTAGGAGTGGGGGCTGAAATTGTTGGGTGTCCTGCAATGACTGGTGCAGTCCTGCACAAGGAAGTATTGTCCCACACTCCAATAATTTTTGATTGTCCCTCCAGATAATCATGCAGATGAGAACATGCTTATAATTACCCACATCCAGAACCTAATTTTAATATTTATACAAACAAATTGAGTTAATTTCCTATTACTTAACACAACACACATTTACATTTTTAGGGTCCTAGAGGTGAGAATTCTGAGAGAGGTTTTGCTGGGCGAAAATCAAGGTGTTGGCAGGGCTGCAGGGCTGCATTCCTTCTAGGGGAGAATCCATTCCTTTGCCTTTCCCATCTCTACAGGCTGCCTGCATTGCTTGGCTCATGACCTTTTCCTCCAGTTTCAAAGCTAGTGGCACACCCTCCTGCCTCCCACTTTCACTTATAAGGATTGTAAGTGCATTGGGCATGCCCAGAGATCTCAGGAAAAATCTCTGCATCTGATGATCCTTACACCTGCAAAGCCCTTTACGCCATGTAACTTAACATATCCATAGGGTCCGGGATTTTGATGTGGACATCTTTGGGAGACCATTATTCTGCCTACAACATAAAGAGTATTTTTGAATTTAAAAACATTCTAAATTTTCTAAGGACCTAATTACCATATAAATAAGGGAAGATTGTATTTTATTCATTACAAAGAATTGATCCCCATTTCAGAACATTATGTCACCGATAGCAGCATGGCTCATGGTATATGAGTTGCAAAAAAATAAAAAGAAAAGAAAAAGAAAGAAGGAAAAAAAAAACTTTACCACTCTACTTGCATCTGTTGCTGTTTCATTCCCTTTATTCTAAATAAAAGTGTAAGACTACCACATTCATCCTGTGTCCTAATGTATGCCTGAGCTTTTCCATATTGAAATACATTATTAAAAATTGCTTTTCTCTTATTTTTATAATATAGTTAGGATATTGTATTGATTTTTTCATTGAAAATATGTGTATTGGTATATTAAAATATCTATTAATTTTATTTCTGTTTAGCAAATACTTATTTTGAAAGAGCTGGGCATTGAGTTTGAAGTGTGCTTCTCAGATTCATCTGGGATTACTTTCAGCTGAAGGAGTCTCTTCTCTCCTGGCCAGTGCTATCATCTAGGCATTGGATTTTACTACCTACAGTGCCCTTCAAAACCCCACGGAACCTATTCTTGCTAAGGGCATCCAGCAATGCCCAATGACATGGTCTGTAGTTGTGGTAAGCACCCCACTCCCAAGATCATGAACTTTCCGGGAAAATATCTGAAAAAGGACTTTGGCAACACTGTTCTCACAGCAGGATTTTAGGCAATCCCATGGAGTTTGAGTGCTATTGATAAGATTTCTACCTATCCCTTCCTTACCACGATAAGATGTCTCAGTGTCCAGTACCAAGAAGGAAGCTCTAGTTAGGAACATTATGGGCATTCCTCTTAAGGACCACAAAGATCAATCCCACCTGTCCTTACTTCTCTGTGTATCCAACCCCACCAGAGGTCTGAGTTTCTCCAGTTAATAATTCCCACCCCCTTGGCTCTTGTCTCCAATATGGCTCCACATATTTCCCTAGTCTGACTGAATCCTACAGGACACATAGTCTGTCAGCAAAAAAATCCTCACCCTCTTCTTCGAAAGCTCCCTGCACCTTTTTGCTACCTGAAACTTGGCTGTTTCAGGCTATCACTCCCTCCACTGCAACCCTCACAGGTGGTGGCTACTCTTACTGCACAGTCCACCCACCATAGAATCTGGACCAGCAGCAGATATACTCACTGCTCCTCACCTCTACCTCCAGACCATCATTTCTTCTTTGGCTTTAAATTCTGGCCTCTTTGAAATAGATATTGGACTACACCGCCTGCTACTTCTGTTGCAGTCATTCCCTGGCCCATTCCCTCTCATCCACGGGCAATTTTAGCCCTTGGCTACTGTCTTTCTCCCCACCACTGCTTTTCTCTTCCATTTTGGGGACCATAATATCTACATACATGATCAGCCTAACTCCTTGATTCACTTCCTGACTTGCTCACTTCCAGTTATGTTTTCTTCCACTTGCTCTATCCTTCCACTCTCATGATGACTCCTTACCTGGACTCTTTATCACGAGTAACTATAGCATTTCCAAAATTTGTGCTTCAAGCTTCTTATTTTCTATCACCTGCTATCTTTTCAGTTCATGCCTTCTGGCACTCCAAGTCCAAAAATTCTATGTATTCATCAGGATCCTCAGTCTCTCAATCTTACCACTTTTTATTATCTACCACTCTCTCAGAGTTCTTGCTTCTCCATTTGCCCATGGTTCATCCGTACAATCACCCCTTGCATGTACTCTGGACTCCACTTTCCTCCCCCTCTCCATTTCACTCATCTGAAAAAAAAACCCAATGCTAATAATCTCTGCCTTCTCCAAGAATACATTACAGAAAAACATACATTGTGTTGACTGATCTCCAGGTTTACTTGTCAATTCATAAATCTCAAGTGGTGTTTCTTTTTGCTTAACAATCCTAAAGTATTTTCTAGTCACTTTCCTCTCCAACTCCACAACATGACTGTTTCACAGTTTTCCTTCCCTTCTTGGCCTCTAGCACTTCCTTCTTCCTCACTTTCAGTTGATGACCTTGCTTTTAATTTCACTGGGAACACAGAAGCAATAAAAATGAACTATGCAATTTTATCACCAATCTACCATCCTCTCTTCACTTCTACCCATATGTCCATTGTTCCTCTCTAGTATATTGTCTCATTTCCTTCTGAAAACCAACCCTGGAGCCGCCTCTATTTTCTTACTCAAAGGTTTTATTTCTACATTTTCCTCTTATCAGCATCATAAATTTCTCTCTGTCAATTGCCCCCTTCTTATCTCAATACAAACATGTTGTAACTTCTTCCTGCTTAAAGAATCCTTCCTTAAACTAATATTCCTCTTGACTACTGTACTTTTTCTCTTCTTCCATTTATAACTCCATTTCTCCCCTCACAGTCTTCTGTAAGTTTATCCCTGTCACTTCCCACCACTTTACTGAAGTCACTTTTGTCATGGTCAGTATTGATCTCATCTTGTCATATCCAGTGGTTCAATCTTAGTCTTCATCTTACTTAACCTCTCAGCAATTTATGACATTGTAGGTACTTCCCTGTTCCTGAAAGGCTTTCTTATTTAGCTTCCAGAATACCTCATCTACTAGTTCTTTTAGCTCAATGGCTATTATTTCTTGGTCATATTTTCTAGTTCCTACTCCTCTCCCTGATTTTCTAAGTAAGGAGTTCCCCAGAGCTCAATCAGTGGTAATCTCCTCTATCTTACTCTTTCCCCTACGTGATTGTATATAGCCCTATGATTTTAGATTTGCTAGTGATTCCTGCATTTGATTCCTAGCCCTTACTACTCTTCCTGAACTTGAGATTTAAAAATCAACTGTCAGTCCAAAGAAGGCATGCAGATGGCCAACAGGTACATGAAAAGATGCTCAACATAATTAGTCATATGAGAAATGCAAATCAAAACCACAGTGAGATATCACCTCACAATTATTAGACTGACTGCTAACAAGAAAACAAGAAACAACAAAGACTAGTGAGGATCTGGAGAAAGCAAACCATTGTACACTGTTAGTGGAAATGTAAACTGGCATAGTCACTATGGAAAAGATTATGTAGGGTCTTCAAAAAATTAAAAAGAACAACCACATAGCCTAGTAATCCCACTTCTAGGTATTTATCCAAGAAAATGAAAACAGTAATTGAAAAAGACATATACACCCCAATGTTCAGTGCAGCATCATTTACAATAGCCAAGATAGGGAAACAACCTAAGTGTCCATTGGTGGATGAATAAATAAAGAGAATATGGTATACATATACAGTGCGATACTATTTAGCCATACAAAATGAAACCTTGGCATTTGCAACAACATGGATGGACCCTGACAGCATTATGTGAAGTGACATAAATCAGACAGAGGAAGACAAATACAGCATGATCTCCCTTATATGTGGACTTAAATAAACAAAAACAAAAATAAACCCAAAGTCATGATATGTAGAACAGATTGGTAGTTTCCAGACGTGGATTGTAGGGGTTGGGCAAAATGGATAAAGGGGGTCAAAAGGTACAAACTTCTGGTTACAAAACAAATAAGTCACAGGGATGTATTGCACAGCATAGGGAACATAGTCGAGAATATCATAACCCTATATGGTGACAAATGATTATTAGACTTATAGTAGTGACCATTCAGTAAGGTATAATGTGGAGTCACTATGTTGTACACCTGAAACTAATATAATATTGTATGTCGACTATACTAATTAAAGTCAACTATACGAATTAAAAAAAATCAACTGTTGGTACACTCAATATCTCCACTTGTCTGTTCACGACCTGTCTCAAGCTTATCATTATCACACTCCTGATTTCTGCTCCTGAATCTATTTCTTCCCCATTCTCCCCCAGCTTCGTAAATGGAATCACCATTCTCCCAGTTGCTTAGCCTCAAACCTAGGAATGGTTCTCAGCTGCTCCTTTTCTCTTTTACCCCACATCTGTTCTATCTGCAAATGATTTGGCTTTAGTTTCAAAACACGTCTCAAATGTAATCATTTCTCACCACCTCTACCATTGTATCCTGGTTTAAGTCATCATAATCTCTCTCCATAGAAGAACTCCAACCAGGTCACCCTGCTTCCACTTTTGCCTCTCTTCTGTCTTCTCCCCACAACAGCCAGATGATCTTCTAAAAGTGTAAATAAGATCATATCACTTCTGTGCTCATTATCTTCTAGTTTCTTCTCATGGCCCATAGAATGAAAACCAAACTTATGTTGCCATGGCAGAAACTTTTAATGCTCACTAAATATTAATTTGTTCTCCCACATTTTCCAGAGCCTTTGCACTTGCACCAGACCATATAACTAGTTCTTGCTAATGGATTGTAAGGAGCAGTGATGCAAATCTCCTCTGGACTGAAGCAGGTTAAAACTCCTGTGTGACTCTCAGCTCTTTCTTCCTTTATTGTAGCAACCAAAGAGCTCAGGGTGAAATGGCTGAGTCATAAAACAGAAATGGCTTACTACCAAGTAAAGTTTTTAGGGAACTGCTCAGGAGAGAAATTTGACCTGCAGTAGATGTAGAGTGAGTGATGGATAAACTTGTGTGTATTAAGCCATTGAGATTTGGGGATT
Source organism: Micronycteris hirsuta (assembly GCA_004026765.1). Taxonomy (NCBI): domain Eukaryota; kingdom Metazoa; phylum Chordata; class Mammalia; order Chiroptera; family Phyllostomidae; genus Micronycteris; species Micronycteris hirsuta. Next base: position 7,669 of record PVJI01006726.1, on the reverse strand, counting down.
TGCTTGTTACCGCAACATATCATCACCTACCTTAATACATGCAGTTTACATGGCCTTCTCTAACTTCATTGGCCTCTCTCCCCCTGATTCACTGTAATGCAACCACACCCAGGTTTCACTGCCTAACCCATTCCTACCTCAGGGCCTTTATTCTACCTGTCCCTTCTACGACAAAGTACCTGCCCAAGATCATCACATGGAAGACTCCGTCACATTATTCAGGTCTTGGTTCAGATGTCACCTCCTCAGAAAGAGCTTCTTTGATCTCCTTATTTAAAAATAGTCTGCTTCTACCTTCCACCACTCTATCCCCTTTCTTTTCATTATAGTAATTAACAGTACTCAAAATTATATATTTTTTAGTTTGTTTATTGTATATACATATAAAAAAGGATGTTTTTGTCTTTTGCTATAACCTCAAGAACTTGAAAGTGCCTAGCACATAGACGGCATGTAGATTAATTGCATTAATGGTTCCAATATTTATTGCTCCCTGTATCCTTGCCTTTTGATATGAGTGTTTTCAGTTTTTATAACAAGGTGGAACCTGGTTCCTAAACTTAAATCTAGTCTATTCTGAAGACTTGTTTTGGCCAGTAGGGTTATTAGTAGATATGACACAAGCATAGACTTGAAAAAGTACTTGCATGTGTCTATTTGCTTTTTACATTTTGCCATTGCCATGAGGACATACTTGGCCCACCTGTAGAAGGATGAAAGACACATGAGGCAGAGGTGAGCTGCCCCCAGTCGTTTCTGCTGAAGTCAGCTTAAGTGAATTGACTGCTGGTTGGCCCTAGGCATGTAAATGAGCCCAGCAATGATTCAGACTAGCCAAGTCCAAACCAGCTGATTACTGTAGATGAATGAACATAGCATTATTATGCAATGGATAACTGATAAAACAGGGGCTTGATAAGCAGCTATGGAATGTCTACAGAGGATATGTTGAGGTTCTACAGTGGGTATTAAGATGTCTTCATTTGCTATGCTCCTGATTTTACCATCCATCCACCCATCCATCCATTCTTCCAAGTTAGTAAACTGGGAGAAGCTCCCACAACTTTTCATTCATCTTCAACACTTATTCTCTTCCAAACAGCAAATAGCTCAATAAATCCTACAATTCCATCTAAAAATCTTTGGAATCTGGTTTTTCCAGTCCATTAGTTCTAATGATGTTTTGGCTCAATATTGTAATATCTTCCTATTTGGAATCCTTACCAATAGTTTCTTCCTTACTCCAGAGCATCTTCCCCAGTTCTATTAGTTTCATTAATTTCAAAAAAAATATGGATATATAGTCAGATAAAACATTGACGGGTCACATAAAAAACTTCTTCCCTAAATTCCTTTAAAATAATTTTTAAAAAGACGAAAAGAAATATAAGCTGATCAAGTTTAATAAGGAAAAAAAATAACAAAAAACAACAAAGCAAACATACTCCAGCCCGTTGGCTCTTAACTCTCTGAAATATTACTTTATTATTCCTCATATAACAATTTAAAAATATACAACAAATAAATAAATAAAAATAATATAAACAAAGCCATTTTAAAATGGAATCAATGTTTCTAGAAAAAAAGATTATTAAAAATAAATGAAAGTGGGTTTAACACCATTCCTATGATCTTATCACTCACTAATTTGCTTTTCTGAGTTTGAAATAAAGGGTGGACTCATAGTGAAAATTTCTGATAACTCTCAGCTTATCTTATCTACCCCACAGCTTGTGGCGAAATTCTATTACTGAGGCTCCATTGATAGTTGAGATGGTATTAAATTACCATAATACTTAAAAGTTGTGATTTTATGTTTTTCCCACTTTTTTCATTTTATCCATGAATATATTTTTAATGTGATAAATGGCAAGTATAAATGAAAAGTATTAATTCCTCTGATGGATCATACTTTCTTCTGCCCAGAGTTTTTATGAAAGCAGCTAACATTCCTAGAACTCTTTCCACGTCACCCAACCACACTCTTAATTAGTTGGGATTACATTTGATTGCAAATTTTAAAAAATCTGCTTATTGAGGACTTACAAAATTGAGGTTTCATCATTTTTCATAATAGGAAGGCCCAAACAGGGTAGTTTAGGGTTGGTACGTGGGTCGATGATGCTCTCAAGTTTCCAGGCTCTTTCTAACTTTCTCACCCACAACCCTAATTTTCATATATAAAATGCCCTGCTGCCTTCCAAGCCTCTTGCCCTCATTCTCCAGTGGAAGAAGGGGGAAGGCAAAGAGTAAAAACATATTTCTCTTCGTGGCCGTTGCCTTTTTATTCAGGAAGAGAAGCTCAATCGAGAGACTTCCTCTAGGAAGACTTCTTCTAGGTAAAGACTTCTCCTTGCACTTGCACTTTGTCATATGGCCAATGATCCCTTCAGGGAAGGCTAGGACACTGACAGTATTTCTAGTAGAATATGACAAAGGAGAAGGGGGCTGTAAATGACTTTTGTGTACCCAATTCACAGTGTCTGCCACATTGTTCACCCTAATTCCTACTCATCCTTTAGATCTCTGCCCAAAATCTTTTAGAAAAAGCAAATTTTTATACTCTCATAACATTAATATTCTCTAGTAGCTCTTAAGACAGTTTATAATTACACATTTATTAGAATAATTATTGGAAAAATATTCTGTTATCATCCGCTTGAGGGCAGAAGTCAGGGTTGTTTTTTGCTGACTATTGTATCCCTGGAGCCCAGGTATGTATGGTATTGGCTCTCTATAAATATTTAGATTGACATCTACACAGCATGCGGGGGTTCAGTGTTAAAAACAACTCGTAGGAAGGGTGGAGATTTGAAAAAGGCCGGCCCCACTCCCACAGGGCAGCTGAGATTCTGGAGGGATATCTTAGCTGCAAAATATTCCCTGAGAAGTGTGGGGTCTCAACTCCATGCTGGGCTTTCCAATCCAGAAAAAAGTCACCCATATAACTGTGCAAATCAGTGGGGATTCTGTCTGGGAGGGTGACATAGAAGTCTGCTAGAGACATAGGCGCCCTCTTAAAGGGCCAGTGCACAAAATCTCATTTTCAGCCACTCACTCTGGGTTTCAGCAGAGGGATGGTGGAGCAGACTAAAGTCATGTGAAAATAGACTGGCTTTTGTGACTCCAGGGAGAAAGCTGAAGGGACCCTGTGCTGAGTTCCTTTCCCACACTGCAGATATTACTTTCTTGGGTGGAGCAATCTCCTACTTATGGCATTGGCCTGGGGGAGTGCAATAACTACCTTTTAGATTCCCTGTCACCCCATCCTGCAGAGTTCATGCTCTGTGCAGGAGTCAGCTGCCTCTGATGTGGTGCAGAGGTCTGGGCAGACTCAGAGGGTGTCAGTGACTGAGTTGTGAGGTTCTGGGGCAGGTGTCATTTCCGCCACCTTCCCCCCCCCCCCGAGCCTGACTGGGGTCTACCCCTCATGGGTGATCTAGTAGCCCCATACTCCACACTCCTAGCAGCTCCACCCTACTGGCTCCTGGTGGCCCTACCTCACTGAGGTTGGTCTGTCCAAAAAGTATGGACAGAATCTGGGACAGACTGAGTTGTGTGGCTCTAGTACAGGGGCAACTTCTCCTCACATACCCCAACCAATGCAGAGCCTTTTTTTTCACATGGCTAAATCTTCATCTGTTTGGGCTTGATAAACTCTGCTTACCTCACCCTGATGAGTGTCTGAGATCCCGCTTAACCACAAAGGTCTGGAGGCACCCAGTGAGTGGCAGCCAGCTTTGTTGTATCCTGGGACTTTTACAGACTGTCCTCAGACTCAGCACTGGCAGCAAGTTTGAGCTTGTATCAATCAGGGGAACACCGCTCACCCTACCTGGTGACTCACTGAGAACCTACATCATGCAACTCAAATGCTGCCAGAGGCTCTTTCAGAGACTGAGCCTAATAGGCAACCAGCAGGTGAAGGCAGATAGAGACAGATCTCAGGGTTACTTGGATATTTAGCTGAACTACCCCCAGTGTCTGTGTTGGTGGAATTCAGCCTTACTGAGCATTCCCATGTACACCAAGGCCCAGCAGAGGCAGCCACAGACTGTGCATTGCTCTGTAGCTCCCAGTAGGTTTCCCAGGGCCAGTCACAGACAGCATCTGATATTGCCCTGCACCAGGGTCCCTCCCAAGGGGTCTGAGAAACAATACAGCCTGTGGTGAGCTTCAGACAACATCAGAGCAGGATCTAATTAGCTTCATAGTTGGCACGTTCAAAGCAATATTTAGGCAGGCATCAGACACTGCTGAGGTAAATTCTTTGTGTGGTCAGTACTTGCACAGCAGCTTATATATGGTGGTCGAGGTCGATCTTCACAGTTAGCCAACCTGAGAGTTGATCCCATGCATGAATGGGCCAGGAGCAATCAAGACTCAGTTACAACAGGAAGACTCACAAAACCCACGCAATGGATATTCCTGGAGCACCTGGCTCAGGTGATCAAGGAGATTGTGCCACTGGGTCCCACAGGACACCTACTATTAATACATAAGTCTACTCTACCAAAACGGGGAGGCATAACAGGTCTATCTAATACACAGACACAAACACAGAGAGGAGGCCAAACATGGGGAGATGAAGGAATATGCCCTAAATGAAAGAACAGGAGAAATCTCCAGAAAAAGAACTAAATGAAATGGAGGCAAGCAATGTACCAGATACAGAGTTTTAAAGAGTGGTTATAAGGATGTTCAATGAACTTAGTGAGAACTTCAACAGAGATAACAAGTATAAAAAAAGAGCGTAACAACTATAAAAAAGAACCAGTCAGAAATAAAGAATATAATATCTGAAATAACACACTAGAAGGAATAAAGAATAAATTAGATGAAGCAGAGGATAGAGGTAGAGATTTGGGAGACAAGGTAGCAGAATATGCCAATCAATGCAACAAATTTTTTTTAATGAGGATAGTTTAAAAGACCTTGGGGACAACATCATAGGGATACCAGAAGAAGAGAGAGAGAACAAAAGATTGAGAATCTATTTGGAAAAATAATGACTGAAAGCTTTTGTAACCTGGTGAAGAAAAAAGTCACACAAGTCCAGAAAGAACAGAGTCTTAAACAAGATGAACCCAAAGAGGCCCACACCAAGACACATCATAATTAAAATGGCAAAGATTTATGACAAAAAGGGAATCTTAAAAGCAACAGGAGAAAGACACTTAGTTACCCATAATGGGAATTCTCATAGGACTGTCAGCTTATTTCTCAGCAGAAACATTTCAGACTAGAAGGGATTGATACAAAATTTTTAAATTGATGAAAAGCAAGGACCTGTGATCAAGACTACTTTACCCAGCAAGGCTATCACCTAAACTTGGGGAGAAATAAAGAGCTTCCCAAACAACAACAAAAAAATTGCTAAAGGAGTTCATTACTACGAAACCAGTATTACAAGAAATGTTAAAGGGTTATCTTAAGGGAAAGAAATAAAAGAAATGGAGGAACATAGTTATAAAGAATAAAATGACAATAAATACATACCTATCAATAATCACTTTGAATGTAAATTTTTTAAATACTTTAACAAAAAGACATAGGGTAGCTGAATGGATAAGAGCCATATAATTCAGTCTTCAAGAGACCCACTACAGAATGAATGATACACACTGACTAAGAGTAAAGAGATGGAAAAAGATATTTCATACAAATGGAAATTTTTAAAAAGCTGTGGTAGCAAAACTTGTGTCTGACAAAATAGATTTTATAACAAAGGCTATAGTAAGAGACAAAGAAGGACACTACATAATTATAAAAGAAGCAACCCAACAAGAGGATATAACCCTTGTAAACATTTAGAGACCAAACATAGGAGCACCTAAATATATAAAGCAAAATTTTGATGGACATAAAGGGAGATATCAATAGTACTATCATAAATGTAGGGGATTTTAAAACCCTATTGCAACTGGTGGACAGATCTTCCAGACAGAAAATCAACAAGAAACAACAGCCTTAAATGACACACTAGATTAAATAGATTTAATTGATATCTTCAGAGCATTTCATCCCAAAGCAGAATACACATGCTTTTCAATTACACATGGAACATTATTGAAGATAGACCACATGTTAGGACACAAAACAAGTATCAATAAACTTAAGATTAAAATCATATCAAGCATCATCTCTGACCATAATGGTATAAAACTAGAAATCAATCACAGGAAAAAACCCCTGAAAAACACACAAAAACATGGAGGCTAAGTGACATGTTACTAAATAATGAATGAGTAAACAAGGAGATCAAGGAGAAATCAAAAGATACCTTGAAGAAATAAAAATGAGAATACAACAACCCATAATCTACGGGACACAGCGAAAGCAGTCCTATGAGGGTAATTCACAGCATTACCAGCCTATCTCAAGAAACAAGAAAAATCTCAAGTAAACAATTTAATCTTACACTTAAGGGAATTAGAGGGATAAGGGGACTAAATGGTAATAGAAAAAATACAATAAAGAGTAAATTTTAAAAATAACTTTAAAAAAGGAAAAACAAACAAAGCCCCAGGTGAGTAGAAGAAAGAAAGTAATAAAGATCAGAGCAGAAATAAACAAGAGTCTTAAAAAAAATACAAAAGATCAATGAAACCAAGAGCTCATTCTTTGAAAATGTAAATAAGATTTAAAACAAAATTTATTGCATTTTTTGCTATTACTGTTTATTCCCCTTATACCCTTTCCCCATACAATCACCATACTGTTATCTGTGTCCATGAGCCCTTTTTCTGTTTTGCTCAGTCTCTCCACCCCTAAACCCCTACCCACAGAAATGGCAACCTGCTCTCTATGAGTCTGTCTCTATTTTGCTTGTTAGTTCAGTTTGTTTATTAGATTTCACATATGAGTGAAATCATATGGTATTTGTCTTTCTCTGATTGGCTTATTCCATGAAGCATAATGTTCTCCAGGTCCATCCATGCTGTTGTAAAGAGTAACATTCTCTTCTTTTTTATGGCCAAGTGGTATTCCATTGTGTAAATGTCCCACAGTTATTTTACGCATTCATCTACTGATGGACATTCAGGCTTCTCCATATCTTGGTGATTGTAAATAATGCTTCAATGAAGATATGGGTGCTTACAATCTTTCAAATTAGTGTTTTGGACTTCTTCAGATAAATTCTTAGAAGTGGAATCACTGGGTCATAAGGCAGCTCCATTTTTAATTTTTTGAGGTATCTCCATACTGCTTTCTACAGTGGCTGCACCAATGTGCATTCCTGCCAACAGTACAGAAGGGTTTCCCTTTGTCCACATCTTTGCCAACACTTGCTATTTGATTTTATTGATGATAGCCATACTGACAAATGTGAGGTGATACCTCATTGTGGACTTTATTTTCATTTCTCTGATGATTAGTGACATTGAGCTTCTTTTCTATGGGCCATCCGTGTGTTCTCCTTGGATAACTGTCTATTCAGATCCTTTGACTGTTTTTTAATTGGATTGTTTGTATTTTTGGTGTTGAATTTTATAAGTTGTTTGTACATTTTGGATATTAACCCCTTATCAGATGTATTGGCAAATATGTTCTCCCATCTTTGGGTTGTCTTTTTATTTTGTTGATGATTCCTTTGCTGTGTAAAATCTTTTTAGTTTGATGTAGTTCCATTTGTCTATTTTTTTCTTTTGTTTCCCTTGCCCAAGGA
>PVJI01006725.1:72772-84070 GCA_004026765.1 Micronycteris hirsuta | reverse complement strand
TCACAGCAGCTTTATGAAATGAAGTAAGTTTTATTATAACATTTTATATTTTTATCGAAAATGGCCATAAAAATATATAAATTGTCCAAGGTCCTAACATCAGAACAAGGATTTGTCCATCAATAATATACATCCCAAAATTTACATACAAATTATTTTTTATACTGTCTCAGTGACACAAGTGTTGGTTTGAACTTTGAGTGCATTTGGGCAAGATGATTGAGTAAAAGAAACAGCTCTTCATGTATGTTGTGGCTGGTAAGAACCACAAGGGTCAGGGACATGTTATTCGGTCATATTCTTATGTTAACATCTTCTGGGACTAGCTGAAAAGAATGTTAGCTCCCCATGACTAGAAGGCCCAAAGTCTGACTACACAAGCTTATACTATGTCCTTTTCTGTTAGCATGTTTGGAATAATACTACACAAAATGTAAAACTTATATACCTATTTATCATTCATCTATATATCCTCATATGTGAATATTAAGGTTAAAGCTCTTATCCATCCACCCATCAGAAGAGCAAATGCAAACTAGAAGTCAAAATGCAAACTACAGTGTTATCGTTGAAATCTCTCTCTCTCTCACAATCCTACATGTAATCAGTTTCCAAGTCATAGTATTTCACGAATGCTTCTAAAAGTCACTCACTTTTCTCCATGCAAGGCATGACTCTCACCACTCCCCCTGTAACTGCCCTTATCACTACCCTCACATCCAGCCTGACACCCTGCAGCTCAGACTTCCTGCTCACGGACCTTGCAAAGACTTCCCACCTGCTCTGTCTCTATCGGCTTTTGCTTTCCCAGTCTGCCCCTCTAAGTAATTTAGAGCAATATCTTTAAAATACAAAACTGATCATGTCAATTTCTGCTTAAAAACCTCTCACTGATTTCCCATTACTTATGAGAAACACCAACATCTATGACACGGCTTCCGAAGGTGCTTATCTTGGTTTTTCTCACCTATGTTTCCAGGGCTAGCACTCAGTTACTCCTCCTCTGTCCAAATTCCTTCAGGTCAATTAGCATGCACCACGCCTCTTCCTACCTCAGGACCACGCACATGGTGCTTTTTCTCCACAGAAAACTCCAAGCCCTATACCTGAGTTGACGCATATTTCAGATTTTCATTTAATCAATACTTCCTTAAGAAGGATTGTATAGCCGCCAGAAGTAGATTAGGGTTTCCTATGATAAACTCTCCTAGCACTATGCCACTTTTTTTCCATAGCTAATTTGTCTGGTAGTTGGTTTATTTTGCAGGCAAAGCTCATGTAACTTCTCTGAGGGTGACTGTAGCCTGAAAGGAGGTTCCTGCTCCCCATCATGCTGAGTTTCTCTTCAGTGGACAATGGCCCACAGGCAGAAGAGGCGCCAACTGCCCTGATCACGTCAGGCCACCACTGGCTCTTGGCTGGCCAGGGGTTTTACTTCACTGACATCTAACAAGCTTTAGAGTAATGTGTCCACAGTCACAGAACAGATAAGAATCTCTCATAAAAAAATCCTCAGAATTATAATCCAGACATCTGTCTTTATACTAAACTCCTTAGTTGATTAGGACTTGGGTAGTGGTGGCCCAAGAATTTCACTTTGAGAAATGCAAACTTGAAGATATCATTTCTGAATGTGCACTTGCTGATAAGTATAAGTGACCTTCATGCAGATTGTACCGCATCTGTACCTCTTTCTGCCAAACTTCCCCCCAATTTTCCTTTCCCCTCTTTTGACAAACTGACATTAATTTTGTTAGTAATGAATTATTTATTACTTATTTGTTATTGATTATTTATCTTCCCGCTCTATAAATTATATACCATTTCTTTTTTAATCTCTGATGATACAGCTCTTGACAACAATGTAGTAGATAAGAGAGTAGATTTCTTTGTTAGAACTATTACTCTACTGGCAAAGCATATCCTCATGATATTAATACCGTAAGAGGTTTTAAAGTTAGTATCAGCTGCCATACTAATATGACAAATCAATATTGTCCATCTGCAAGAAGGAGAATGTAAATATGTTGGCAAAGAAAACAAAAAAAATATTTGGAGGGAGTCAGGTTTGACCATTATCAAGATGATAGATTGAAATGACCCCAAATGTTGACAGAATGCTTTGCTGTGATGACCAGATACCACAGACACTGAAGTAATTATGTCTTACAAAAAAAGTGGATTGAAGTTAAGCCATTTCCCTAATAAAGATGGAAAGGGAGGTGAGTTATTATATTTATTTTATCTTAAATAAATGAGTTTTGGCAGAATGGCTGAATGAAAGTTAATTTATAGTTTTCCTCTTTAGTTAGCCAAGTTCCCCAATAACTTTACTATATATGGTATTTGAAAGACTATCTCTGAACAGTCTCTCAAAGCCTTTGGCTATAAACTCTCTCAGGAACATTATTATTTTATGAGTCAAAATTATAAAAAATGACTGTCAAATCTCAAATCCTTATTCTTTTCTAGGATATAGTCCTAAATACCCAACACAAATTCAATATGCTCACAAAAAAAATTAATCACCTTATCCTTATAATGGCTTCCTCTATGAACTTAAGTCTACTTTTGAAAAGGCTACTAGCATTATTGGAGTAACTAATGCTTGTAACCTGAAAGAACTCTTCACTTGCCCCCCCCCATTCTTAAGCACTCCCAACCAAATTTTTATAAACTTCTTTAAATTTTTACCTCAAAATAGTTTTCTGATTTTCAGCATCATGACACTGAACCAAGTCTTAACTTCACTGGGAACTTCCCACACTCATTTCCTGACTAGTCTTTGGGTCCAACTTCTTCCCTATTTAGCAAATTCTGGACTCTGCCACCAGATTCATCTTTCTAAGTCACAGCTTTCATCTTGTCATTCAAAGTTTCAATGGTTTGCCCATGTCAATAAATTGTTAACTTTTTCCCCAGGTATTGAAAGGCACTTTTTATTTTTCCAACTCTATGCTAAAGCTCCCCTTTAAGTACTTTTAAATTTCTATAAATAGGTATACTACCTTGAGGGGTGGCCCCTTACAAGGTTATGTCTCTAACTGGAACCTGTGAATGTGACCTTAATTGAAAAAGGAGTCTTTGCAGATGTAATTAAGTTAAGGATATATATATATATATAAAGGTCAATGGGCGGGCCCCAAATCTAATGACATTTGTCTTTATAAGAGAAGAGAAGGGGAGAAACACAGAAGAGAAGGCCATGCTTAGATGGCTGTAGAATTGGAGCTATCCAAGCCAAGAAACACCAGGAACCACCAGCGACTGAGAGAAGTAAGGGAGCACTCTCCCTAACGCCTTTTGAGGAACTGTGTGTGGGCTGCCACCTTGATTTCAGACTTGTGGCCTCCAGGGATGTTAGGGAATAAATGTCTCTTGCTTAAAGTCGCCTGGCCTGTGTTGATGAGTTGTGCCATTCCTAGGAAACTAACCAAAAAAGGTCAACTGAGTCCTCTTGAAGCTCTCTACTCCTGCAGTTCCCCTTGCTTGGAATGCTTACTCCACTTCACCACCTACCAAAATGACAGCTAACAGTTTTAAGCTCATACAATGTAAGAGACACTGTTGTAAGGCTTTTCACATATTAAATTCTGTAAATCCCTCAGCAGCCCTATAAAATAGGTACTGGTATGTCCACAGATAAGTAAGCATTCATTCCAGACAAGCTGAAGTTTGAACAGAACAGTGTTACTCTAAAATGCATGCTCTTGATTGCTTCAAAACATACTCCCTCTGTAAAATCTTCCCTGATCGCCTGCCTGAAAGACATCTTTATGGCTTTCTATGGTTATTTTGGTAAGTACCACCTATGAAATGGTACTGACTCCATCATATTACTTTATTTATTGACTCAGTTAGATTGTAAAATGCTTAAAAGAAGTAACTAGAGATACATATAATTTTATTCTATTGAGGCTGGAATCATGTTTTTATAGGTACAAAATAAATGTCACTGAATGAGTATATCTGGTAGAAGACAAATCAAATGACCATGTTCAACACAAGTTTAACAGAGGGTGAAACCATTTGTCTGAGGGTATTTTAAAAAACAATACAAGTTTGATCTTCAGATTTCTGACTCACCAGTGTATATTCTCTGATCATTGGGTCTCCTCTTACTTTAAAAACCTGGATATAGAAATATGTTCAAAACATTTGATTTTAGTAAACTTTATTAATAACATATCATTATAGAAATATATACAATAATTAAATATGGTAAAACTGAGAAGAGTTTTATATTTTTAAAAATAATATAACAGATGAAGTTAATATCTTTGTTAGTATAATTTTTTATTTGGTTTTATTTTCTAATATAAATACTTCAAAAAATTCTAAGAAAGTCAATGTTTTGGAAAAACCAAGTTGTTAAATTCAGTGACTTATTTATTCTATGGAGTAATGGAAAGAATGACTCACCCCCTTCTTTTCCTTACTAGACTCAGTCATCCTTAACAACAATTAGTGTAAAAACAGAATCATCTCAAGGAAAAATAACCCAAAGCATTATTTCATGGATTCTAGAGGCAGGTTTTTCTCAGTTCCAATTTTATCATCTATAAAATTTTGAAATATGATAAATTTGTATGTTTCACTTCTAAGACTACATCAATGCTAACCTATAAAAAAGCTAAAACATAATTCTTATTTTTTTGTAAAAATGAAGAACATGAAGAAATCATTTTTATAAGTACAATTTTTAAAATGATTCATAAACAGTCAAAAATCTGAGTATTCATAAAAGGTATAAAGGTTAAATATTTTCTTTTTTCTAAATATATAATCTTTATTATATATATTTTCCATTATCATTTAGTGCCTTCTACCCACCTCCCCCCAGCAATCCCCACACTGTTGTCCATGTCCGTGGGTCCTTTTTCCTTTTTGCTCAATCCCTCCACCCCCTAACCAGCCCCCCCACCTTTAGCTGTCATCTGTTCTCTATCTATGAGTCTGTCTCTGTTTTCCTTGTTAGTTCAGTTTGTTTGTTAGATTTCACATATGAGTGAGATCATATGGTATTTGTCTTTCTCTGACTGGCTTATTTCACTTAGCATCATGTTCTTCAGTTCCATCCATGCTGTTGCAAAGGGTAAAACTTTCTTTTTTATGGCTGAGTAGTATTCCATTGTGTAAATGTCCCATACCCTAAAATTTAGTTCCATGTCACTGAAGAAGTGATGGAAATGAGAACTTAACCAAAATGCAGTGAATTAATGGAAGTCAGAAGAAAGTGATCAAGGCCAAAGCACAGCACATGCTTACATCAGTTTGGAATGTGTCAGCTGTGAGGAACGGAACATGCAGATGATAACAGCATAAACGAAAGCTTATCTATTCACAAATAATGTAACAGGAAGGTCAGCAACTACTGGTAATTATTTCTCAGCTCAGCAATAACTATACTCTTCATGATTTTTCTAGCTTTTTTTCATGTTCCTCATTTCATGGAACATGAGGCTTTAGTTCTAACTAAAACTAAATAGGCAGATAACTCTACCTAAAAGAGTACAGGGCAAATGAGCACGGGCCACTTAATGAGAAAAGCAAAGGTCTTCTTGGAAACCCCACTTAGTTTTGTTCCTTTGACATTTTGTTCATCAGGGCTGTGTCACATTGTCACCTCAGAGGATATATTTTCCTGAGAATTTTATAATCGTAACCTGGAGATACATTTTCTTGAAAGACAGAACTAAGGCTAAATTTGACTTTGTATATTTATTTAAAGAATTGAAAGCATTTTGACAGCTGAAGCTTCTTTAATGCATTAATGGCTGTATCTGCATTCTATGCTGTTTGCTTTCCCTTCTCTGGAATCATTCCTGGAATCATCCATGTGAGTGAATCTTTTCAATATTTAGGTCTGAATTCAAGTGTTACCTCCATATAAGTACTTCTCTGACCACATTAACTAAAGTAACAATGTTCCCATTTATCATTCTCTTGTCACCACCTGAAATTAGTTATTTATATAGTTATTTTTTGTTTCTAAGTGGAATAGAAGCTCTACCAGGAAATGGGTTTTGTCTTGGTAAGCATCATGTCCCCTACACTTAGAGCAGCATCTGGCCTACAGTAAGTACTCAATAAATGTTGATAAAATTCAAAAATATGCAAGTCTATGTATTTATGTATATCGCGTACATTATTTGTTTCTACATTTATCTATCAATCAACTGTACTTAGAGAGTGTTGCTAGAAAGTTAACGACGACAAGCTGTAGAACTGACATTGCATTGTGATAAGCTACCCTCAACAGCGTTGAGCCGGCATGATGTTCTGATGATGAACCAGGGTGCTCGTGCAAACAGAGTGGCCCTAACATGCAGTTTTCTTAGTTATTCTGGTCTCTGGTCCCCACAATCACAAGTAGCACATGTGACATTAATTATACATAAGTAACAATTTAAAATGATATTATGATGCATTTTCCTAATAAAAATACATGCAACTTCTTACAAATATAATCATCAATATAAGTTTTTAAATATATAGTTTCATTTTTTCTTGATAAGCTTATCAGTTATAGTAATACAAAGATATTTTCTATGAATTAGTTTAAAATTTTTTAATTAAAATAAATATAGATATCTATAGCTCTATCTATAGATGTGTAGGCATTGAATTAAGGGAATAAATTTAGTATATATGATTTAATAGAGAAGCTGCTATCAAAAGGTGGCTAGCTTCTCTATTTAGCTCAGTAAGAGCAAAACATCTTGAAACAGATTTTGAGAAAAATTTCTTGAATCATTTCTTAATTATGAGAACTTAAAACAGCCAATTTTCCTGAAGAAAGTGTAATGGGCACTTGACACATGTACATCCATGTGCACAGGGAGCCCTGGCACATCACGGGACCCAGGCACTTTGGGGTACAACATGATAGACCCTTCCTCATGGACTGAGGTGGTCCTGACTTACAGGCAAGGATGGCCGAGACACAGGTGCCTAGACTTATGATGCAGGTTGAATTACGAAGGCCTGGATTTTCTTGAGGTGGGGTGACCCTGGAGATATCTCGTGATAGCTCCGTTCCAGTCTTCACAGTGGGACAAGGGCATAATACAGTCCTCTTTGAGTCAGCGACAGAATATTACCCAGTTCTCGGCCAGTTGCCTGGAGCGATGCAGCCAGAAAAGTGACTTGATCAATGGATGTGGTTGGTGACGTGGTAGAAGCTAAGATGGTCTTTCATCAAGAGGCACACTGGTGACTGATCTTACCGTAGACCTGGAGGGGACAGGACAGGATCTGTGATGTGAACAGCAGTGTGGCACTCCAGAAACAAGAGCAGAAATCAAAGCATCAGCAAACGGAGTATCTCTTGGGATGGTCCAAAGACTATCCAATCTTGCAAATGTGGTTTATGTTACCTTTGATTACAGTTGTGATGTCTAGTAGCCTCCGGTTGATATATGTGAGGGCTGGAACTAATGTTGAGGTAGGAGAAATTAAGACTGAATTATGTGAGTCTGAATACTAGGATTTGTAATTATTTTAGGGAAGTTTTCTGAATGATGGAAAACAAACCTGGGCCATAATATAGTCTACTAAAATGTTAAATGAGAACTACTTTAATACTTAGATGAAAAAAATAGTACTTAGATGATGGACATAATCTTAAATCTAGTGAATAGACACAACTATTCAACACATAGCACAGTGTTCTTTCAAAAATCACCATCGAAGATTCAGGAGCTGAATGTGCTCGATTCTAGGGGCAGTGTGTGATGTTGAAGATGTTTTCTGTTTGTTTGGTTTGGGGTTTTGTTTTACTACTGCACTCATTCTGTTCTGTCATTAAGGGACTCTTACTGTTCCTCAAACTCATAAGGACTCTCCTGCCCTAGGGCCTACTGGCTACCTGGAGTGCTCTGCCCCAGACAGATGGTTTGCTGTTTCACCTCATTCACATTTTTGCTCGTGTGTTTGTTACTTTCTAAATGAGGTAAGCTACTTCCTTGAACTACCTTCCTGAACTACCCCTTGTTAAAATCACAGTCCTCCCTCATATACCCCAGTATTCCTTACCCACCCCTCTGTTGCTTTATTTTTCTTCATACCACTTATTCCTGGATATACTGTTAAATTAATTTATTGAATGGACACCCCCACCCTCATCAACAATTAGTGGAGCTCAAATTTTTATATGTTTTCTTTGCTGATATTGTGTAAAGCCTGGCAACAAATGCTCGATAAATATTGCTGAATGAATGAAGGTGAGAATGGAGGAAAATAACTGTATCGTGAAGCATGAATTGACAGGAATCAGGAAGATGAATAATGAGCCACGGGGCTGTAGAGGAAAGGATGATTGCAATAAAGCAGAGAGGAGTCAGGCAGGCATAGCAGGGAAAGAAACTTCTGAATTGGACTACATAAGAGAAAGTATTAGGGCTGGGTAGAATTTCACAAGTGTAGAAGCAATAGATTAATGGAATACCAGTGCAAAAATCACTCATGAACAGTTAGCTGGATATCTTGAGTTTGGATGTCTCTAAAGAATCAGATATATGGAGTTATATAGCAGGAAGGGCTAGAAAAGGTACATGCATCGGCCAGGTTGCTCTTGGCTGTGAGGAAGGAAACCATGCATGAAATTATATTCTTAAGAACTCTGGCCTAACCACTTAGACATTTATTCCCCCTCACAATTGAATGCCCCCGGTGGGGAAGGCTCAGATCCAGGTGAGTCAGCAGCTCAGTGATATCACCAGTCCCAGGTTCTTTCCATCTCTCCGTAGCTTTCAGCCTTTGCATAGGTTTCCTCCTGAGGCTGATTCAAAGATGACGGCTGCAATTTCATTTTCAACATAAACACCTCCAGGGGAGGAGGCATGTTCTTGTCTCTTCCTGTGGGTCTATCTCGGAAATGATGAACCTTTCTCAAGAGACGCTTACCACACTTCCACTTACGTGTCACACACCAGAGGTGGACGACTTGTCCATTTCTAATGAACATTTACTTAGGAAATACTTAGTGTGCCCATCTAATGTGGCCAGCACTGTTCTAAGCATTTTAAAATATGACAGGATTAAACCACATAAAAGCCTTGCCTTTGAGGAGTTTATCTTCTGGTTGGGGAAACTAAAAACACACAAATTATTAAAATGTATAATGTCAGATTATGACAAGTTCTACGAATAAAAACACAATAGAGTAAGAGAGAAGGAGTGGGTATATCACATGGGGAGGAATCTCAGGTTGGACAGGCAGAGAGGAGTCTCTGAGGAAATGACTTTTATCAGGGACTTGAGTGAACTGAGGGAGGCAGCCGTGTGAATACCCAAGGAAAGCTGTTTCCATACAGAGAGAATAGCACGTCTGGAGTCCTCAGCCAAGAATGAGCTTGGCTTGGCTGAGAAACACTGTGGAAGTCAAAGTGGCTGGCCTACAATAGGAAATGAAGAGTATGGAAGGAGCTGAGTTCAGAAAGCTAGCGAGGGGGCGCAGATTAGGTAGGGTTGAATGGGCCTTGGTAAGGATGCTGGATTTTCCTTAGGAAGCATAGAACGGTTTTAAAGAGAAGAGTGGTGTGATCTGATTTACATTTTGAAAAAGATCACTCTGCCTCCACAGAATAAATTGTAGGGGGCAAGTGCAGAAACAGAGATGAGAGGCTAAAGCAGAGGGACCAGTGAAAGAGCGGTGTGGCTTGGAGAAGATGCCGACGAAGATAAATGGTTGGACTGAGAATATATTGTGAAGGTAATTGAAAGGAATGGCTTCTAAGCAGAGTGGACAAAGCCTGATTGTCTAAACCGGTCTTCTGAGACGAGTCAAGGATAATGTCCACTGTAGATTAGATTAACATCAGATTATAAAGGAACTTTAGTTATGTGCATTTCAACAAAAGTTTGATTGAATAGCTAGTATACGTGTAGCAGATTGGTTTGTCTGACAGGTAGACACTGAGGTAGTGTTAGGGTGCAGGATAATTAGGGGATCCCATGGACTCTATACCTGTGGAAGCTGGAGCTTTAGCTTTATCTTTCATAGGCTTTTCCATGGCTCCCTCAGACTGTAGCTTCTGAGTGGTCTGGTATATAAAGTGACTAGTAATTCCATGGTCATAGGTCCATTCCCACTTCTTTGATGTAAAGTGTGTCATGCTGTCTCATTGAATGCATGTGGGAACTTGTGATGATTTATCAAATGCTCTATGAACTTTTGACTGAGGATCTGTAGGCAAAAAAGGAAAATCCATGCTGAAAATAAGTGTCTATTTCCGTCAGAAGAAGTAACTTGACCTTCCAGAGTAAAGTAACAAAATATCGAATACCAAAATCAGTTTGCTTCCAAGTGGCTAGATGGTCTCCTCAAGGGATGGTTTCATACCAGGCATTCAGCATCCATCTGTACTGCTGGCAGACTGGACATTCAGTGACTGCATCAGCATCAGTGAGTTGCAGCTGATGCTGTGGGCCCCGGCATGGCCTCCATCACTGTTCTTATGGCCAAAACCAGAGGAGGCATTGTGTCAGAGTGCTACCAGCTCATCGGGTCACCTTCTCTTTGTTGTGCTGGTTCAATACTGGTTGCTCTCTGGAGGGCATTAACAGGCAATGCAAAAACCTTTAAACTTTGTGTCCATTTTCATGTTTATCCACTTGCCTTTACCCCTGGCCCTTGTCCCTAATTGTTCAACCTCTTGCCTTCCACATTGTGACCAGCCAGACAAACCATGACCCAATTATAGTATAACCCAGGGATTTTCAACCAGTGTGCTGCAAGAATTTTTAACATTTAATACCTACTATTAAGTCGGGCACTGACCTCTTTTCCCTTAGACTGTCAAATTAAGAAATGACAACAGCCAACACAACAACAGCTTTTCAGTGTGAATGAACCAAAATGATACCTATTTTTGTCAGATCAGCAAAAATATGGTATATATTTTTAGTGTGTTGCAAAATTTTAGTAATTAGTTCGTGTGTGCCATAAAATGAAGAAGGTTGAAAATTAATGGTCTAACCTCAGGACAGTTCGCTTCTCACACAAATAAATGACCAGATGTACCATGTCAAACTCTGTCAACCAGAAAGGTCTCTCTGTATTTCTATCTATTGAAGCCACTATTGAATATCATCCATTTTTTTTAAAGATTTTATTTATTTATTTTTTAGAGAGAGGGGAAGGAAGGGTGAAAGAGAGGAAGAGAAACAGCAATGTATGGTTGCCTCCCACATGGCCCTCACTGGGGACCCGGCCTGCAACCCAGGCATGTGCCCTGACTGGGAATCGAACTGGGATCGTTTGGTTCCCAGCCCGCGCTCAATCCACTGAGCTAC
>PVJI01006725.1:41204-72672 GCA_004026765.1 Micronycteris hirsuta | reverse complement strand
GAATATCATCCATTTTTAGCTTGTACTCACTCACTGAGCCTACCAATCAATAGATGAAGCTGGGGAGATTTTCTTCCATCATCATATGGTGATAAAGGATCCCTCAAAGGACCATATACGTAAGCCGAGGAAGAGGTATGAGCACAACATTGGTGAATGAAATGATAGTCTGGGCTACCTGCTCATTGAATGTGCTTGTGGTCCATTCTTGTTTATACTTGATGTTGGAGAGTTACACCACTTTCATTCTTCCAGTGAATGGACTATTGCTGGGTCTGCCTACAGTTATGACATGGTAGGTCTGACATAGCCCAGCTCATGATTACCTGTTATCTTATGGTCAGGTCTTCCATCTTCACAAAAACCCAGTAACATGCTAAGGATTGATTTCAAATGGTATATAATTCTCCGCTGTAGATTGCATGACCTTGCTTCAGAATCCAAGAGGTGTCCGTTGTGATTCTCCCATTGGGGCTTGCTATAAACTGCGCAGTATGTTTTCCTGTCACTGATATCTCTAATGCAATAATGTCTGTTAGGTCATGTGGCAACTCAAAACTGACAGACTAAGAGTTATTCTGCTTCTTTCTTTGTGGTAGAAAGTCAAGATGTAATAGTCCTGCATCATAAACTTTCTCATATCAAACTTTATTTTCTGCCCTCCTTGATTAAACACCCCCCCAAAATCTAGTCCCACATGCATGATACAGCTACCACTAGGTCTTAGAGCTCTTTTAGAATACAATTTCTTTCCTCTTTTATCAGGCCCGACAGGTCTCTTGCTGGGATATTTTCATATCTGACACTGGGAATAGGTTCAGTGGCTAAGAGGGAAGATGTGGGCACAGTTAGGGGAGGGGCGTGCAAAAGACTTTTGTGGAAAAGAATCTGCATTATCTTCAAGGGGGTAACGAGATTTAGCTTTTGATGGGGAGGGGTGGAGTGTTCCTGGGGGCTCAGAGATATTGGAGGAATCTAGAGTTGTGATATTTAGTCACGGCATCGACCCAAATTTCCCTGACCCATATGTCATGATCCCATTCTTCCCCAAGAGGCTCCTGAGCTTCACAGCAGACTTGCTCTGTTTGGGAGTTTAAACTTTCTTGTAGTTTGGTCATTCTGTTTAATTAGTTCTCTAGCCTGGTCCTCAGGTGTTCTCAGGAATTCCTTCTACAGGAATTGAGAACTTCTTTGTATACTGCCAAAGAGGCCCTCTGGCGTATTAGCTTTTAATTAGTGATTAATCACTCTCAGCTTATTGTTTTCATGTTAAAGAAGGTCAATTAAGCTCAGCAAAGGACACAATTCCATTGACCTTATAATGAATTACTTTGTCCATATTTCTCAAACTAGCGACTCAATGGTAGTGCATTTTTTTTTTTACCACTAAACTGGTATACCATTCCAATTCACACAAGTGGAAGTTTTCACAACTAGACTACAACTTTGTGCCAGAAGCTATCTGTGCCCCCCCCCCACTATCAGTATTGGGGTTCTATTGCTAGCTGAGTGGTGAATGTGGTGAATGATCCAATGTTCAAACTTCTGTTTATCTCCTCCTTCCTGGATCACTCTGGTACTAATTGTTTTAGGCTGAGTTCCCCAGTTATTAGATTCTGAGGTGGAGTGTTTCATGCAGATCATTAGGCAGTGCCTGGATAGCAACACCTGGGGAAGGGAGGGCAAGAAAGAGGAATCCGGTAAAGAGAAAAGTCAAGAAGCATTGAATGCTCAACAACAGTCTTGGCAAATCCCACAGGAAGCTCTAAAGCTAGACAGGCCTTTAGAGTTGTCCCAGTTTGAAGCAAGATGTCCAGGCCTTTATGCCTTTTTATTGAATATTCATTGAGTGAGGAACCTTGGCCAAAGTGTTTTTCCATTGCTGAGGTAATCCCTGAAAGAGCCGACAGCTGAACACTGTGTTCTTTCTCCAACACAAGTCCTTCAATGAGGTATAAAGCTCTGTCTTCTGGGGACACGAAGATGGATAAGAAATGCCATGATTTGGGGGAGAAAGGTGCACATCATTTTGCCACATCCTAGTAACGATTAAGATAACATGCACTGGGGGATAATTCTGAGCTAAGTATTGAGGAATGAGAATATATTATTCACAAAGAAAAGGAAGAATATTCCAGAAAAAAGATCATCATGGAAAATAGAGACATGGCAAAACCCTCAGGTAGCTCCAGTTGTGGATAGTTGTACATGGACTTTAACTTCAGTACTCAGTAGGTACTTGCAGTCATTAAAGGATTAGCTTAAACTGGTAGTATGTGGTGGGGTAGGGCAGGTTTGCATTTCAAAGAGACCTGGTGGGCAGTCTACAGGCTGGATAATAACGCTCACAATGAACTTGTATGCACCTCATGACCTTGCTTGACAAAACAAAGCCACTGCAGGTTTCTAAAGAGAAAACTGACTAAAACCTCTTCTGTGTTTTGGTAGAAAATGAAATGTATTGGTGGTAAGTGGATCATAGGACAAGAAAGTAAATGTGGGGAAACCAGTTAGAAAGCTATGAAAATAGTACATGTAGAATGTTTATCAGATAATCTTTGCTAAAACAGAAACTCCTATATTGTAGATTGGCTGATGGTCCAAATATATTTGCTTCTCTAAACTCAGATTAATTTACTTCAAATCACTGGTCTTCTTTCAATTTTTTCCCTTAGTTGAGGCTTGCTTGTTAAGTGAAATATTCTTCATCTCAATATGTGCTTCTTCATATTCTTTCCATGGCACGCTCTAGCAGTTAGGATCTGACTCTTCATCTCACACCCTGACACTACAGGGCAAATCTGGAAAAATAATAGAAGGAGCCAAATACACATGGCTCTTCATGTTCAGTGGGAAAAAAAACCCCTGTAAATCAGACGTGATGCAATCAGAAATCAAGAAGTATAGAATTGAATGGTTAACTGCAACGACATTTTAGTTTAAGACCTCTGTTGAATGAGGAAGTTTGAATTACATGTACCTGACCTTTAGGACAAAGGATATGGAGAGGTCATGACATATGTCTGGGTACTGTCTCTGGTTTCTTCCTGGTGGATGACAAAAGCAGCTTTAAGGGCATAAGTGTCAAGAGAATATCTAGCCCTGGCTGGAGTGGCTCAGTGGATTGAGTGCCAGCCTGTGAACCCAAAGGTCACTGGTTTGACTCCCAGTCAGGGCACATGCCTGGGTTGTGGGCCAGGTCCCCAGTGAGGGCATGGGAGAGGCAACCGATCGATGTATCTCTCACACATTGATGTTTCTCTCACTCTCTTTCTCCCTCCCTTACCCTCTCTAAAAATAAATAAATAAAATATTTTTAAAAATAATGCCCTGGCTGGTGTAGCTCAGTGGACTGAGTGTGGGCTGGGAACCAAAGGGTCATCGGTTCGATTACCAGTCAGGGCACATGCCTGGGTTGCGGGCTGAGTCCCCAGTGAGGGCCATGTGGGAGGCAACCATACATTGCTGTTGCTCTCCCTCTCTGTCTCCCTCCCTTCCCCTCTCTCTAAAAATAAATAAAATATAAATAAAATAAAATAAAATAAATAAGAGAGAATATCTAAAGGACTAATCACCCTGAGTCTAGCTAGTATATTCAAAGTTGAGGAAGAAAGGGTAGATGTTAATCTTAATCCAACAGAGACAAGCAAGCTAATCTCTCCTCCTGTAGAGAGGAAGGTACTAGGAAAGTCTGTAACTCTTGACCAGGTCGTGAAAGATCTGAGAAGGTAGAGTTAGATTGTTGTTGGACTCCTCAGAACAAGCCAGTGTGTTACAAGGAGCCATTTGTTACATGCATGAGAGCTGTCTTGGAGAAGATCATCCCAGAAGCCAGAAGCAAGGAGAGAAAAGAACTAAAATAATTCTCTTCTGGGAATCACCAGTTAAGACAGACATCTTGAGCCCTGGCTGGTGCAGCTCAGTGGATTGAGCGCGGGCTGGGAACCAGATGGTCCCAGTTCGATTACCGATCGGGGCACATGCCTGGGTTGCTGGCCGGGTCCCCCGTGAGAGCCATGTGAGAGGCAACCATACATTGCTGTTTCTCTCCCTCTCTGTCTCCCTCCCTTCCTCTCTCTCTAAAAATAAATAAATAAAATATTAAAAAAAAAACAAAAAAGACAGACATCTTGAAATAGGTCAACCAAATCTCTTATCTCAGTGGTAAGAAGAGTCTTTAAACTCCTACTATGAGCATTCACCAGAGTGCTGGGAAGGTGGTGCTATTGCCAGCAGTAAAACAGGGTCTGCAAAAGCTCTAACTCTAATCACTGAGGGAAGGCCTTGCAGGATGAGAATGCTGATGAGTCTCTGCACACCGTTAGGAATGAGAGTAACCTGGTAGAGAATGGCCCAGAAAGCATCAAATGACTCTGAAATAGATCAAAAAGAAGTTGAATTTTTAAAATTAAAACTGGTTGAGAGTACATATCCTGTTACATAATGATATGCAGATACTGTTAGCAGAAATCCATAAAAAGCTCATTATAGAGATCAGCTCTTTTCTCCTTGCTCAGACAGGAGGTCTCTGCTTCTCTACCTGACCCCAGCTTTCTCATTAGTTTGTGCTCCCTCATAATTTCAGTAGGGGTTCTTTGGGGCTTTTCTCTATATCATAGCTTTTCACCTTAAATTTCCACTGCTAATTAGAAGACATTTTACATGTGCCTTATTCCAAATCTAAGTTTATAGAAGCAAGAATTCGACAGACCTGAGTCATCTTTTTAAGTCAGGCCACAGAGGTCATTGTTGCCTGGCCAGCCTATAGTCAAGGAACCATTTGTCTCGCGTGTGGCAGCTCAGGCAGCCAGGGCTGTCACAGGCCCTTTTTTTCAGAAGTGGGAGCAGAGGTGGAGAAGTGGCAGGGGGGAGCAATGGGGGAAAGTTGGGACACCTGTAATAGAACAACAATAATAAATAAATAAATAAATAAATAAATAACTATGACTATAAAAAAAGAACTGAGTGCAAGCCGAGGTGTGTGTGCCAATGTTCCTGTAGTTTCCATACACAGTTGCCCCCACCCCCTCATCCACAGCTTTGCTTTCTGCGGTTTCAGTTATCTCAGTCCCCACATCATTGCAAGAAGAAGGGTGAGTGTAGTACAATAAGGTATTTGGAGAGAGAAAGAAAAAGAGAGAGATCACATTCACATAACTTTTATTACAGTGTATTGTTATAATTGTTCTATTTTATTGTTAGTTATTGTTATTAATTTTGTATTTAATCTAATTTATCAACGGTATCTATGTATAGGAAAATATCATAGCAAATATAAGATTTGGGGCTCCCTGCAGTTTCAGGCATCCACTGGGTGTCTCGAGACATACCCCCTGCAGACAAGGGGGCTACTATAATGCACTCAGAACACTTTGATAGGAAACGCAGGCCACGTATTGCTTCCTTTGTTCATACACTGGGCATTGCAGGTAGAAAAGCCCATTGGCTAGATCTTAGGAATAAAGTATTTCACCAAGCAGATGGAAGGGGTTACATTGCACCTGTCCCCTACTCCCAAAGATCCTCCTTGCCTTTTCTGGAACTCTTTCTAGAATAAATCATCTGATTAAAGCCACCTACAAGCCTCACAACTGTCTGCAGGTTATCCATTCCCTTTAGGAAGATTGAACTTCACTGCCCTCTAGTGGGAGTGGAGGAGGCAGTTTTGCTGCTAATAATGAGTGGGGTTCAAGTTCGAATGGATAGGCAGAATCCATCTTCTCGTACAAAAAAAGCCACTGTGAAAGAAAAAAAGAGAAGAAGGTTTTCGTGTAGAGGAATAAAAAAGACATATGAATAAAATGCCAAAAGACAACTCTGGGAAAAAAGGAAGAGGGAGGAGGAAAACCTGAATGCCAGGAGCCCCATGCTTGGGAGAACAAACATGCGTGAAAGTGAGACCCGGATGGTGCAGGGAATTAAAAATTGTCTACTGCCAGGAGCTGTGTGGGAGCAAAATCCTCATTAGAGGACTGCCTAATGAAATATCAAATGCAGCATCACCTAGTTTTCAACATTTTCAGACTTTAAACCACTTGCATCCTATTATGTATCTGGTATAATGCCAAACCCATGCCTCCTCTGAGCTTTCCCATGGAACTCTTCCTCACAATATCTCCTTAGCTCTCAAAGCAATGCCTGGGCCATAATTCAGTGTTGAAATCTGGTTTCCCAAACTGTAATGCCAACAAGGACATCCAGGCCCTAAGTAGACAGTTGAAGAAACTTCTGCAGAAGTATTTGAAGGATGTAATAAAATACTACAGCATCCTAGCTAGCACACTAAAAAACTGATTCCTGTGCTATACTTAAGACAAATGCTTTTTTCTTAGAGTGACTCACGGAGTACTATCTGCAGCCAAAATAGGTGGATGTAGGTAGACATTGTTATATAGGTCCAATGCGAATATGAGACATATGCTTTTCCTTCATAGTAAAAAAGTATATAATGTTGAACAGCTTACCTAAAAGTTGTCAAGCTATTTATACTTCAGTGAGTAAATATGGATTCAATCTTAAAACCACAGAGCAGGCACATGGTGATACGTCACATCAATTGCTGTAACCAAGCTAACTCTGCCGTGAAGGCCTTCTTGTCCACCACAGCATTTCGTGCTACATTTATTCTAAGTACAAGAACACTGTGAAAATGGAAGAGAGCAAGCTCATTTGTATTGGTGATAATCTGGCTGGTTGGTACAAAATCAAGGCACTTTATACCATCTACTATATTTCTAGCCTGCAAGAGTCAACCCTTTATGAATGAAATGTTAGAGACGTACTGTCAGAGAATGATAAAAAGTGCCTTCATAGGGCACCCCTGAAATTTGCCCAGGGTATAGAGACTAAAAAGGGCTCCCAATAACCTATGCCAATTTTAATGTTTATATTTTACATTAGTAGTGTAAAGAGACTCCGGGAGCTTCAGCCAATGAAAACTCAAACTACAAATAAAGAAACCATTGAATTTATGGATCAACCACTGAAGCAGACTATAGCCTTCCTCACAGCGACACAACATTGTACCCTGAGGAAGATGCAGGAAAAACTGTCGTGATGTCTAAGTAGAGTAGTGCCGTTGGCAAGCACAAAGTAGCCAAGCCAGGGAATGTGTCCCCAAGTCTGTACTGAAGAGCTGGAGATAAATTTTGTGTTTGAGAAGAGAAACTTATGGGATTGCCTATGTTAAATCTCTGACATAAAGTTCTGTCTGAATCCTAATTAGTAAAGAATGCAATCCCTATCTCCCAGGGCAGGCAAGGAAGCTCAGTAAAAGAAAGTGAGAACATCCCTGTGCTGGCGGTTATATATGTCAGTGAGCATCAGCGCCACCTGCAGGGCTTGTTAAGAAACAGATTGTTGGAACCCCACCCTCAGAGTTTCCCATTCAGCAGGTCTGGAATGGGGCCCTATAATTTGCATTTGTAAGTGCCCAGAATGCTGGTGATGCTGACCTGGGAAACCATATTTTGCAAACCACTGTCTTGCATCATCTTGGACTTACTATTTCTGAAAATAAACTTTGGGAACAAGAATGTGGCAGTGGCATATGAATTAGAAAGAAAAAGAAAAAAGAAAGCTGATGACTGAGTCTTCTCCTCTCCATCTCAAACCTTGTAACAAAGAAAATGAACCCTTACTTATTTTCACGTTCTTTACATACATTATCTCATTTAATAGGTGCAGTATTCTTGAACTAACATAATTCAGTAACCTAATAATATATAATTAATAAAAATATAAATTCCAAACACCCCACGGCTCCTTTTTTTATCATTTTTCATTTAAAGAAACATTAGTTAGAAACGTACCTAAAAT
This sequence comes from Micronycteris hirsuta, assembly GCA_004026765.1. Taxonomy (NCBI): domain Eukaryota; kingdom Metazoa; phylum Chordata; class Mammalia; order Chiroptera; family Phyllostomidae; genus Micronycteris; species Micronycteris hirsuta. Next base: position 64,854 of record PVJI01006725.1, on the reverse strand, counting down.
AATTGGGGCGGGGGAGGATGTTAAAACTCTATACCAGATATATTTTTCAAAACACCAAAGATAAAAAACACTTGTAGGGCATACCAAAAATCTTTTCTTTCCATCTCTTTCCCTTTCAGCGTCTTCCAGCAGCGTACACACTGTAGGAAGATTCTTCCTTGGAGCCATGAAAGATTTGGTGCCACAAGAACTCCTGGAACTAGACCAAAATAGCTTGTGTTAGCCTCATTAATGAGAACTTGAGGAACATGGCTGGGTGCCTTTTTGTCACTCAAAATGTGGGTTTGAGTTATACTCACCAGAAAAAAAAAAAATCCAGCGAATTGGGTGAATTTATTTCTGAGCCTTCAATGCTCCTTTAGCCCAATTCAAGAACTGCTAGACAGTTGACCCTTGAACAACTGAGGGGTTAGAGACAACTTTCCCCCATGCATTAAAATACTTACTGTAACATTCGACTCCCCCCAAACACTGAACTCCCCCAGAATGTAAGCACCTATTCAAAAATTGGGAGCTACTCTAATTATCTTCTGAAGTGGTTTTAGTGGGGCATCACCTCTGGTTAAAAAGTCGTTATGTGAGTGAGTCCCACCCCACTCTGGACTGCACAGATCTCCTTCCCCCTGAAACTTTCCATCCAGAGGCACAGGGGAAGTTTGCATCTCTCCAGCAGGACCGCCAGTGTCCGTCTCGCTGAAATGAGAGAGACAGCATGTCAATGAAGCAAAGAAGAGACAAGCAAAGCTGGGAGGTAGACAGAAATAGAGATTCTTAAGAAGAAGAACAAAGCACCCTTAGAAGCAAACGAAGTGGGCCACACTAAGTGCACTTGAATTCCGAAATGTCCATGTATCTTGGGCAAGCTACTTGACTTCTTTGAATCTCATGTCACTTTCCTCTAAAATAGGTGTTTCCTAGGGCTGTTGTGAGGATTAAATTAATTAATTAATTATGTATGTATGTATGTATATATCTATCATCTATCTGTCTCTACCACCTATCTATCTATTATCTATCTATCTATCTATTTATCTATTTATCTATCTAATATATGTATTGCTTTACCTTAATCCCTATCCCATGTTCCGCAGCCTGTATTTATATAGATGTACGGTGGTGCCTCAGTACCTGTGCTGGTGTAGGCTTACGATGACTACATCAGTACTCATTGTTAATTCTTTCCAGGACTCGTAAGTAGAGCCAAAACTGAAGAGTACCAAACTTCTCACGAGCTAGGGTGACAATGACTTGTGACCTCTGTTTCATCACACGAGAGGGGCACTGAGTGGAGAGCAAGCACTGAGTGTTGAAACATTTTTCTCATCACAATGCGACAAGTACCAGATTTGACAAGTTCTGAAGATGACAAGTGCCAAGGTATTACTGTTTTATAGAAAGTGCGTAGGACAGTATAAATATTGCATATATCTTGAATATTTTAATGATATGTTTAGTCCCCAATTCTACCAAGTAAAATGAATAAACAGGTCAAAATAGCTTACACCTGTTACTATCATAATTACATTTAAAAATCATCAGCCTCACATTTTTATACTAAAGACAGAGGTCCAGATGACTTAGTATGATTTCTTCCAGATTGATCTGATTATGGCAGGTACTTACTTGACTTAAAAGCTGGCAGAGAAGAGGAAGGAGAGAATTAAAAATGGAAGCACAGTCAAGTTTAAAAAAATGATTTTCTTAATTTTAGAAGTACAGAGTATGGAGAAAATTGAAAGCACAAGGTCTGGACTCTGTATGAGAGTACTAGAAAGAGCAAGGTAAGAAAAATGTTCTACAAGGAAATAGAAGTGTAGTTTACCTTTACAGGTGGAATGGTTATTTTCCTTTTTCTTAATAAAATATTGTGGGTTTTGCAAATAAGGTTAAGTAAAGTACTGGCTGTTGGGACCTCAGTTGTTAGAGACACAAGAACATTCTATAATCTGATGCTTTTTGCTATTAATTACTTCCCAACAAGCCTAGTTTTATAGAGTGATTTCAATATTCTCATCCTAGTGAATGGTGTGAAGTATTAAAAAAATCAAACAAATAAATAGAACTTGTATGAAACCACAGCTATTCTCGGGATAAAAGCTACCCAGTGAATCAAATTGAGACCATAATTCATTCATCCTAATAAAATGATGTTATCCTAATACATTTCCTTTGTCTTCCTTTTTGTAACATGACCCTTAAAATACCATATGTGTGGAGAGCTGAAACTGTGTGTCTGTGCTGGTGTAGGCTTACAGATCTTCAGCAGAGAAGATTAAAATATTGCAAGAAATCTTTTATGGATTCTTCTATGTCAAATGTCCTTCCTGCCAAAAAGCAGTGAGTTAGTTATCTTTACAGGAATTCCTCTTGTGAATCTGAAGAAAGGTTGAAAAGTATGCACATACATGGTGATGCAAAGACACGAAAAGGGGGATAAAGATATGTGCCAAGACACTGACTCCGGTCTCTTCACTCCTTCATGCTTATCATCTCTCCTATCTGCTCGCAGCACAGGATCAGCTCTGCACTTCCTGTGAATCCAGTTCAGCCCCTGCCCCCGGGACTGGTTGAGCTCCAGCCTCCTGCCCTCCATAGACATTATTTGGCATGAAGATCATTCTTGCCTCTGGGTCCTATATCTACCTCTTGAGCTGTGCTCAATAGTGTACTCACTTTCTCTGGAACTGAGTCCTGAATCTCTTCCTGTCCCTGTCGCATGTTCCCCAGCCCGTATCTCAGATCCTATGCTGTCTTTCCAGATCCTCACCTAGTTGCTAAAAAAGAGTCTATTTTTCTCTCTTAAACCTCCTTCTTTGTATTGATAGACTAGAACACTTCTCTTACCCCCTGGAAAGGTCTCAAACTCTCTGCCTTTGTGGACTGCACTCCTTATTTATAACCCTTTTTGCTTGCACTCTGATCATGTGTTGGAATCTTCTGATGTGAACTCTTTTCCAGTCTCGCTGTCCTTGACAGTGTATAGTAGTATCCCAAGTCTTGGCGGTGATTGCTTCTGACCAGTCTCACCTCTGTAAAATAGACCTAAACGTGAACGATAAGGATTGAAAGAATCTTGGAACTGAGGACTTCCGGTAACCCGTGTGCAGATGGAAAGTTGGCAGGTATGAAAAATTCACTGGAGAGTTAGTAAGACATGAATAAAAACAGTGCCAGGCAGTGCCAAAGGTCACTGAAATGGAAAGCAAGAATCTGTAATTGTTCAGTGCCACGAGGTTTTGTATCTTCCCAAAGTATTACTCTGCGGGCTTGTTAGGGAAGCTCAGGCAGTGGTTACCAGAAAAGAATTCTGATTTCAGACTGACACAGATAGCTTGAAATAGTTTAGGAAGTGGGAGCAGTGACTGTGTAGTGTTAAAGCAATTGAACCAAACATTTAGAAGAAGAAAAGGGAACAGTGCTTCAGAAACCTGTGTGGTTTTATGATTCTAAATGCTTTCATTATATTTTTGTGTATTAGGTGACAGCGCAGCTGAGTGAGGATGTTAAATTGAAAGGAATCTGCGGTAGAAGAGAGAAGGTGCTGAGATGCAAATTTCAGTGAGGACAGAACGGCTGGCAATGGTGAGTTCCAGTGTGATGAGCCATTCAAAGGCAGGCTGTGGGGTTACACCTTCTTAAAGAACCTGGGTGCTAAAACAGATGAAACTGATGTCATGAACAGGCTGAAGAAGAAACAAGTGTAATGCCAAGAGTAATGTTACAGAAAAGTGGGGTGAACTTGATCTGATATGTGTGTTTAAAGTGTTAATATAAAATATATTTTAACATGGCAGTTCAACTGTCTTTAAAAATGGCAATGTGAAACAAGACAGTTGGCCTGACTAGTCCAACTAGTCTACTCTGGCATTAGAGAAAAAATAAGGGCATAGCAGAATAGGAAAATTAATCTATATGCAATTAGATAAAAGTGAGAAAGGGAAAGAGTTACAAAAAGGTTTTGGGAGAAGTGAGTTTTTGTTTTTTCCCGTAGAGGAACAGAACGAATAGAAATGAGGTGAGATGGACCACAGCAGAAAGAGTTGCTTCAGTAGAAAGCTTATCTTATCTTCCTAACAGAAATGACAAAAGAATCAAGGTGGACACTCCGCATGGGACAATAGAAGTAATTATGACAGTTGACTGGAAAAACTTTTGCGTAGAGCAGAAGACAGGAGGGTTTAAATACTGGCAAGAAAAAAGAAGTAGAGTTTCTATTAAAGTCCAAAGTCGTGACCTTTTCTAATGCAGAAGTAACGCTTATCAAAATTTCTTCAGTGTTCAATGATATTTTAATTGTTTTTTGAAAGTTTATTTTCTAAATCATCAAATTTATTTGTTGATTCAATTACTTGCCACTTTTTTTTTTCAATTACTTTTATTGTTGTTCAATTACTTGCCACTTCCCCCAGACCTACCCACCCCCACCTCCCACATTCAATCCTCCCCGACCCTTGACTTTGTCCACGGGTCCTTTATACATGTTCCTTGACTTGACCCTTTTTTAATTTCACCAATTTTGCTACAACAACAACAAAGACTATATTGGAAAATTTTTTTGAAAATGCAAACTATCTTAAGTAGTTTAATTATTTTTAATACACATTTGCCTTAGAGCATAAAAGTATTGCTTGGGAGTAGAGCCTATAAGTTTATGTTGACTCTGATATGAGGTGATTTTATATATATATATATATATATATATATATATATATATATATATTAGATTGCATGTACATTTTAAAAAAGAACAAAAATGAAATGTAACTTTAACAGCTTGAAGCTCAGAAAAGTTCTCTTGTCTTGGCTGTGTCTTCATTAATATAGCACTCTTTTATCAGCTCAGAGAATTCAATTAGTAGGCAGCCAGCTGGCTTTAAGAGCAAACTCACTGAGTAATAATTAGGAGTTCAATTTGTGCTTCTGAAACCGTGTATTAAATAATTTCCCAAAGGAATTAGAACAAATACTGTTATTATTTTATAAAATCATATCCATGTAGTTGTTATTTAAAGTTGAACATAAGTATCCGAGCAAAGTTTGTAATCCGATTGTGTGTATGTGGTGAAGAGAATCTGATTGAAAGACCTTGCTTTACAGTCTTTTCCATGATAGACAGACACTGATGTATAACCTAGTCTGCATACTCGTCACGCCAGAGCAGGTCTATGTTGTACAGAATGCAAAGGTTACTGGTTGAACTTCGGTAAGTTTCACGTGTACCCAAGGCAAGTTTCATTTACATTTACTTCGATGATATTAACATAGACACGGCTTCACATCTACAAGTGTCCTAATACTTTGGCTAAAAACAAATCAACAAACAAAATAGCCAGTTATTTCTCTGGTCGCTAAGCTTAATGCAATACCCTCAAAGGAATCTGCCCTGGCAGGCTCTCATGAGCACAGGAATTAAGTGGAAACCGTTAATCCAACATCAGCCTGGGTTGGCCACTTGGGCAACACAGGACTGAGCATTTCCTTGGAGTATGGAAATCGGAACAGGGTCATGGGATGTCACATTTGGTCTGGAACTTGCAGGCCAAACAAGATTTTTCTAGGAGTATTTAGAAGAGGGTAGGTTTGGAGGCAGACACAGCAACACCAGAAAAGTTTCACGGACCTAAAGATAAATTGCTAGATCTGGGACCTGCTGAGTGCCCCAGGGTTAGCGTGGAGCCAAGGGTGGTGAAAATGAAATCTGAGGGGGTTTTAATGTGATAAAAAAGGAGGGGGCACTGGAAATGTTTAAGAAGAGGGGCAAAAGATTAGAGCCAAAATTTTAAAGATCAGTCTGGCGGGTGAATGGAACATTGATGAACTGAAAGGCAGGAAAGTCAGTTAGATTGTTATCCTAGCAATCCTGAAAAGAAAGTATAGGCATCTGGACTAAGGCAAAGGCAGGGAGAGAATCTTAAAAATTTAAGAACCATTTCCACCACCCTCCAGGACCATTTTTATCTTTCTCATTCTTTTTTAGAGGGGCAAGTGCATTTTTCATATATTTTTTCCTTTCTGATTTCTAAATGAAAAAGTTTCTTTTTCATTCTATAGCAACTGATCCCCAAGATTCCACTGAGAATTCAATGAAAGGGCACATTTGAACAAATATATAGCAGCACACATGTACTATATATCATATGTATGTGTGTACATACATTTCTACATTTTTAACATATTACTTTCACTTTATAGTGAAAGAATTTTCATTATAGAGTATTTAAGTTTTTTTAAAGGATATATCTCCCCCAAATCAACCCTATTCCAATTTCTCTCATGATGCATATCCAACTTACCAACTATTTATTTGTATATTTCCACTTAAATATCTGTTGGTACACTAAACTCAGCTTGAATGAAATGAAATTTATTAGGTTGCATTTCCTATGGCTATGAATAGCTTACCCATTCTTCTGGTAACTTAGGTTGCAAAGCTTGACTTCCAAAGTATGCAAACTGTCTTCCTCCCCATTCCTCCTGCCGCCACCCTTTTGTAGGCCTCAAAACCTCCCAGGAACTGTAACCCAACCCCCTAGCTGTTCCATGTGCTCCTCCTGCAGGTGCCATAGTATGAGGCTTCCTAAAGCAGAGTGCCCACATGTCGTTCTTCTGCTCAACAACCTCCAAGTGCATTTAAGATTGCAACCTATGTTTCTAGTCACATTTTCTGCTTCTAAACTTCACTTAATCTGTACTCCAAGCAAACTGGATACTTTCTTCTCTTAATATGCCCCATGTTTTCATGATTTTGAACATGCTCTTCCCAAGTTCAGCTTGAAAATCTTCACCCTCATGAAGCATTTTTTTGATATGCTTTTCCTCATTACTAGAGTCTCCATCACCATTAAAACTCCAGAGCACTTTAATCCCTTCTCTTTGTGTCTCTGTAATTTACATTATAATAATTGTCTTCTCATCAAATATTTACTAGATTTTAAACTCCTTGTGGGCAGAGGCTGTGCTGTCCATAACTGACCCTCGCACAGAGCCACGCGCCCAGAGGCCACTCAGTCAGCATGACATTGCTTTCACCGTGTCGAGCACCCCCTCAAAGCCTGTGTTTTCCTAGTGTGAGTGCAGCTGCTCCCTTTGGGTGTAGCATTTATTCATGAACCTTTCCACCTTTATATGGATGAAATTTATGTTTAGGTACTGCTGTGATTCTGTTCGGAGATGGAGCTCACTTCTTGTTCGTTTAGCCTTATTAATGAGGAGCTTCTCTAACAGACAGCTTCTCCATAAAGCGCAGCCTTCCTGCACTTAGGAACACTACATAGCACTTCAGCTCTCCACGCGGGGCCACTTTAAGTAATGAAGTCACCGACAGAAAACACAAAAGTACAAAATACATGGCACTGAATAGACTTCCAAAGGGATACTTGTTAATAATATAAGAGATAAGAAATACCGAGGAGGAGTCGCCCTATTTGATTTTCAGCCAGGAATGTTACAGTTTGAGCGACTTAAATTTTTCACCGCTCTCCACATGCCCATGAATGACCACAAAAGCACACGAGTATTGATTTTGTGATTACCAATAAATTTTAGAATGTAGGCAAATACACAAATACAAAATCCACAAATAATGAAGATCAACTGTACTAAAGATGTTTACACCGGAAGGCCAAAGATTATGTAATGGTTTCATAGTTCCTGAGTATTATTGAAATAAACATTAAATTTCTCACCGTTCCTCAACCTGCATTGTATATTAGTTAGTGACAAGAAGCTGTACATAGGTTTACTGATATAAGCCTCTAAATCTCTGATTGTTTAGAGGCCTGGGATGCTCTACTCCTGTACTCCTCATTACTTGATTCCCATTCGACCACTGCAGCACCAGTTAGTGTCAACTCCACCAGGAATTCTATCAACAGACCTTTCTTTGAGTGTATGCAGTCTTCTATTTGGGCACTTGGAATTTTCTGTCAACTCTACACTGAGAATTTCTTAATAAGACTTGTATTTATCCAACTTTGCAGCATTACTATCTAACACAATTGCTGGCAAATAATAGGTGTCAAATATTGGGTTGAATTGAACTGAACTAGGAAGAATTGTTCATTTTAAAAAGGATGAGAATTATGAGAATTTAACTCGAATATGTAAAAAACACTTTTAAAAAACTAAGAGTTATTTTTGTAAGTTTAAATGAAAATGGTACAAAAAGAAACCAAAAAAAAAAAAAAATCAATGATTTAAGAAAGACTCTGTGTGCTCAAGTACTAAGTGGGGGAAATGGCTTAAAACTTATTATATAACACAGAGAGAATGACTCAGCAGCTAAAGCAATTATTTAAAAAGCTAACATTATGCTGGAGTATATTAATAGGAGTATGACAAGCTTATCATGAATAGTAATCTTTCTCCCATATTTGGCAATAATCAAGCCTTTCCTTAAGCATTTATGAGAGTTGTAGAGAAATTGGAGCTCATTCAAAGAAGATCAACAAAAATGAAAATGAGACTATAAGAAAAGATGAAAGGGATTTAGGGACTCCAAGGAGGTCAGAGAAAAATAAGGAGAATCATGAATTAGAACTTGTCACCAAGCCCAGTCCAATACTTGGCACAGGGCACAAAAAGTAACTCAATTAATTAAAGTACTGATGTTGAGGTTCAAAAGAGAGAGAGAGATTAGTGGCCCTGCATTAGTGTAGTAGCCAAAACTGCATGAAATAGATTAAAACTCTAGATATAGATTAAAGGTTATTTGAAGGAGAATCTGACAGTGTCAAGTGATTAAACACTGGAACAAACTTCAGTGAGAGATGTTGAAGCATTCCTTTATACTTATTTATGAGACTCATTTAGATGACAAACTGCTTTGAATGACTGGTTAAGTCCAGCCCAGAAACACAGGCCAGACGACTTGCCCTTTTAAGCATGCTAACAGAATTATAATACTTACCGGTATAATCTTTTTTTTTTTAAAGATTTTATTTATTTATTTTCAGAGAGAGGAGAAGGGAGGGAGAAAGAGCAATGTATGGTTGCCTCTCACATGGCCCTCACTGGGGACCTGGCCCGCAACCCAGGCATGTGCCCTGACTGGGAATCGAACCGGGACCCTCTGGTTCCCAGCCCGCGCTCAATCCACTGAGCTACACCAGCCAGGCTGGTATAATCTTTTTTTTTTTTTTTTTCTGTTCAAGAAGTCTATTTCACTATCATGACTCTTTTCATATTTCTCACTTTCATTCTAATATATATTTTCCTAGAGATGATGGAGGAAAGTGTCTCCATTTAGTGTGAACTGGTAATAGATTTGAACCAAGTTACAGAAAGAAAGAACTCTTCATTTAGAAAGTTGGCTACATCTCTTTCATAAATAGTAACTGTAGTAATTATTTTATAGTATCTATTAAGGAGTTAAATGTTCCATACACTAGAATAGGGATTTTATATGCTTTATCTCATTTACTCCTAACAAACATTTTCTGAGAAAGGTATATTATGATCTCTTTAATGGATGAAAAAAATTGTTAGGTAAATAATTCTAAGTCACAGAAATTAAGAGGCAGGATGGTGATTCAAACACAGATCTTTCTGACTGTAGGTCACAAATTCTTAACCATTATCCTATTCTGTTCTATTTCCTTTATTCATTCATTTATTTTTTATTCAAAAATATTTTATTTACTGAAGCACCTATTTATTGTATGCCATGATTTTTGTTGGTTTTGATGCATAGATTGGGCCCCCAAGGGAAATAAAGTCTGAAATAAAGATTTGCTTACAGGAACTTTATTGGGGCACACTCAGGATCAACATTTTGAAAGAAGTGAAAGAAGCAGAGTTGTGCAGAGGGAAAAAGAGGAATTATAACAAGGTTGCAAAAAAAATCTTAGCCTGACTCCTGGGAGCTATTACTGAATGGTCGTTCCGAGTTGTCTCAGATTGTGGCAAGGGGTCTGGGCCTTCATACACCCATCCACCAGTCCCTGAGTGGGGGTTTCCCCCAGGGAAGATCACCTTCATCCAAGGGCAGTTACAGGATAGGAACTTAAGTTTGGGCCAGTCTCAAGTGGGCTACAACAGTGTAAAAAGACATTAAGAGTACCTACATTCAAGATGCTTATCTACTAGTGGAGAAATGGGATAAACTGTAAAAGCAATATATTCCCTGTGGCAAATGGTGCTCTATTATAAAGAAAAAGATAAATAAAGCAAGCAAAAAGGAGTTCGGAGGGGAGGGTTGGATATGAGCCAATTTGGGTAAAGCTTCATTAAGAAGGTGACATTTGAGCAAGATTTGAAAGAGATGAGGAGGAGATACAGGAAGCCAGCTAGGGAAAGATAAGATAATTTTTGTTGAGAATAATCCCACGCAAAAGTTTCCAAGAAGGAGCATGGCAGCAGTGTTTGAGGAACTGTAAGACTAGGTGGAGGGGCGCAACTAGCCAGTGTGGCTGGATGCAGCCTGCAAAGGACAGAATGTTAAGAGACCAAAGCCAGAGCAGTAATAGGAGATAAGAGCTCAGATAGTACAGAGGCTCTATGACTGCTAAAGGCACAGGCGGCAAACACAAGGCTTGTGGCCGGATCTGGCCCCCCACCTTGTTTTATCCTGCCCTGCACCTTGTTTCTACCTGAAGGCAGTGCGGAGCTCTCACTCAACTGTTAAGGAGTAGTTACATTTATACAGTCCTAAATTACACTGGGCCCTTCCAGGCTGATGCCCCCACCCCCTGCCGCTGTGAAAATGAGTTTGACACCCCAGCCTCAAGGACATTGGCATTTATTCTGAATGAGTTAGCACATTCTTTGAGGGTTTTGAGCAGAGGTGTGAATGATCTGATACACTTTGAGAGGCTTCCCTCTTACCTGGTAAGAACAAACTATAGGGAGACAAAGGCAAAAATAGGGTAGAGTGAAGCTATTACAATAGTCCTGGGAAGAACCGGTGGTAACTTGCACCAGGGTGGTAATAACGGAGGTGATGAGAGTGACTGGGCTTGGAAAAGTGGAGCCAAAGGATTTGCTAATCAAGGCTCCCCACTTTACTTTGTGGCCTTAAGTAAACCGCTAAGTTCTGAGAGCCTTGGTATCCTTTCCTTAACATATGGGATAATATATCTACTCTACTGAGTGAATTATGAGGATTAAATCAAAACTATATATGTGATGCGCTTGGCATAGGGCCTAGAACACAATGGGTGCCCCATGAGCACTACCTCTCCCTTCTCTTGCCTCCCACACTCATCTATGTGTTTTTACTTTCATCACTTCATTTGATCTTAAAAAATTACTCTAAGGCAAGATTATTAACTTTGATTTTTAGATAAGGACATAATGTCATTAATTTAAATGATTTATATGAAATTGTGATAAAAGTTAATGAAACATCTCTGGACTTAATCCTATTACAGTGCACCTTCAAATGTAAAGTGAGGCTTCCTATATGTTGATATTCGGATTCTTCCAGAAAGCTCATAAGCCTCATGAGAAGCAAAGTGCATCCTTATTTTCTGATGAATTTTTAAAGTATGCTCTCCAAATTTTAAATTTTAAAGGTTTCTTTTAAAGAAACATATGCTATCCCAGCTGTCTACATCAAATAAAGGAGCCACTGACAAGAAAAAAAGAGTGAAATAACATTTCAGATACACTCAAGACTTTTGAATACAATGAATGCAATTAAATCAAGTTTATATGCAAGTATAAGGGTTGCGAAAGAGTGAAACTCCCTGTAGTGCATGCAGAGTCCCAGATTTTCAAAGGCAGTAGTCCTTACAACACATAGATTATTGATAAACCAGAAAAATCACAGGTTATTAAACAAAAAAACAAAATACTGGCTGTTTCTTCTATTGATATATTTAAAGTCATATGTTTATATTATTTTTAAGTAAGATTTCATTACAATAAGTTTTATAATGTTGTTCTTCTAACTCATAGCCACTATGTGAATAATTATACAGAAATTCAGTGTGTATCTCTCCATGTTTTATTTTCTCATGGTCAGAACTAGAAGTATATCCATATGTTATGGTGTTGTTGAAAATTTTTATTAAAAGTCACAACAGTCTAAATCAGTAAAAAAATAAATCATTAAAAAAAAAGAAAAAGCATTAGAATTGCCAATAACTATGCCTGTACTTCCAAGTTGATCCAATAGCTTAAATACAACTATTTTAAAAAATATTTATTATTTTTTTTATATTTTATTTATTTTTAGACAGAGGGAGAGGGAGGGAGACAGAAAGGGAGAGAAACATCAACGTGTGGTTGCCTTTCACACACCCCACACCAGGGAACCTGGCCAGCAACCCAAGCATGTGCCCTGACTGGGAATTGAACCGGCGACCTTTTGGTTTGCAGGCCAGTGCTCAATCCACTGAGCCACACCAGCCAGGGCTAACTACAACTATCTTTGATACAATTGACTGATAGCATATTCTATGTTACTCATGACGTGATGTATTTTTTAAAATCAATTCAGTTTTAGACACAGATTATTGTAATCAAACTTGGTTCACAAGAGGCAATAGTGATAGGACGGCAGAGCCCAGAAGGAAAATGAGGGCTTCCCAAGCACCTCCCCACTCCAGATAACCTCCCTCTACCAGGGAAAGTCCAAATAAAGACCTACTGAGGGAAGAGTTATGGGTCCCTCAAATGATCCTCACAGTCAGAATTATCTTGGGGGCTTGTTAAACACGCATGTTACTATCCCACTCACAAACTCTCTCCCAAGGCAGAATCTATGAGGTGAGACTCAGAAATCTCACTAAGTTCTCTGGATGATATTTTCACAGACTAAATTTGTAAAGACATAGATTCTAACTTCAGAAATAACATGAAAAAGTTTTTGAAATTTGCTGATCTTCAATTCCCTTCTTTGTAAATTAGGAGTAATTACATTCACCTCATAAGATCACGGTGAAGATGACATGGGAGGAAACGTGAAGCACACAGTGATTAGTACCATTTTTGATCATTGCTATTGACCCAGAGTCCATGGTTTTCTAGGCTGGTTTAATGGAAAAATCCAGGGTTGGAGGATAGTTTCAAAAAGCAAGTACAGTAATCATGAAATTTAGACATAGTACTGATTAAAATAAAGCCAGAAAGGACTTGGCAGAGTAAAAGAAAAATGTGTTGGAGAGTCTGAGAGTCTCAGCGAGGTCAAGAAATGGGTGTGGCAAGCCTGCGTGAGGAGCTGGCAGGGTGGAGACTGGAGAAGAGACTGTGTTCCCCTTCCTCAAATTTCTAGAACTGGAGTAAAACCGCTTGAAATATGATACTGTCAAAAATACATGACGTCAACTACAAAAGTTGCGAGGTATAAGATATGGGACAATTTGATATGGGACAATTTAAAACTCTCAAGGCCAAATCCCAACTTATTTCTGCTGCCTCCAACGAATCTGTTCTTCTCTCCTAAAAAGTTGTGTCAGTCTTTATGAGAACAAGGGGATAGAGAACAGAATAAGAAGAAAATGGTCAAAGAAAAGGGAGTTTAAATGTAAGATGTCATTGGTCTAGTGGTCCCTGGTTACGAGAAGACCGAGGATACGATGAGAAAATTAAGTGACTGAGGGAAATTCGACGGCCAATGGGGTCGAGGTCAAACACCTGAGAAGTAGCAGTTTGTCGTTTGAGTTTCCAGCACAGCTGGGAGGATGGCAGTGGAGAGGAAGTTTGTGCTCTGGAGGAAATGAAATGATCGGTAGAAGGTGGATAACGTCCAGCGGTCTGGTAGATGAAACAGAGACGGGTAGAAGGGCTAAGGTCATAGTCATGATGTGAACCTCACTTTCATAAGTTTGGAAGAATAATGGTATATAACTGGGCAATAGACGGAGCTGGATTATGCCTCCCAGTCGCACCCCATTTCCTATGAACATGAGAAAATAAGCAGTGTATGCTCAGTAGGGAGCTTCGAAGAGAGCCAGGTTCGCTGGAGGAGAGAACCAGATTTCCTGAAGCCAGAGGCTCTGACTGGGAAAAGGTTGAGGATGCTGGGAAAGCTGTTTCTCATGGTGGGGCAGGCCCTGCTCCTGAGGGTGCTCCTTGTGCTCTCCGAAAGGGACTCACTCTCAAAAAGGGGCTCCACACTTGGGCTTCATGCACTGTGGACATCACCTTGAAATTCTTATATTTTTCTTTGAATTTGTGTTTTGTAAGTGATATCTCTTGGGAGGATGGAGAATGTGCGGGGGTTGAGAACCTCACCTCTCACCTCACTGCCTCCCTGGACAAGACCTCAGCCACCTTTGCCCCACACCTCACAGTGCCAGCAACTGCTGCTGCCCCCAGCGGGGCACTAGACAAAGGCTTGGGGGGCAATAGGGGCTCAGGAATGCAGGCCCCACACTGGAAGCTGTGGCGCTCACTGGGCTCCTGTGAGGGGCAGGGGTGGAACTTGCCTCTCCCCTGAAGGAGGATGACATTAAATAAATGTTTAAATACCACTGTGATTGGTTTAGGAAGAGACCACAGAAGAAAGAAAAAAGCTCCCCCGCTACCCTGTGTTTTACACCAGGGAGCCCACATTCACATTTTGCACAGGGACCTACAAATTGCGTAGCTGGCCCTGACTGGAGGTTTCCACAGGTAACAGGGTTAGCACTGTAGGAGGAGAGCAGTGGTGGGAAGGGCAGTTAGAGAGGGGCACCCAGTGAGACTGTGGGGGAGGACGGATTGATTAACTGAGATAACAGGGGACAGGGCCATGGACTTTGCATTTTGAGTAGTGGCCAAGGATGCGATTGCGAAAGACATGGGAAGTACTCTGTCAAAGTTCCAAACGGACTCTGGCGAAAGTTTTAGTGCAGGTACGCTGCTCCTTTACTCTATCGTTGATGGCCTCTGCTCAGGCTACCAACGAGAAAGCGAGAGGTTCTTATAAAGTGGTTCAACAACTCCTTTACCAGGGCTATTGAGTCAGAGAAACTCCACCTCTTGTTAAATACAGCAGTACATTAATGCTTTATGTGGGCAGGTAGAGGCCAAGGAAAGTCCATGGGGACAGAATTTGGGTCTTACTGAGAAGAGCTGGATACAGCCAAAACCTATCAAGCTTACACAGGAAAAAGAAACAGCTTTGAGTTATGTCTTTTCAGTTACCAATTTATGCTATTTAAAGTCCTTTCTTTCTTTCTTTTTTTTTTTTTTTGTTTAGATTTACCTGTAAAATAGGGATGATGGTAGTTCCTGCCTTCTGACTGTCCAGGGTTGTAAAAGTGTCAAAGTACATAATAAATATGAAATTGCCTTGCAAAGAGCTATGTAAATATTAATTGGTACTTTAATTCTATATCTGTTTACTTTGAAGGATTCTAGGATACTTTGAATTACTCTGATGGTATAGGAGACCGATACTGGAGACCTGCTTTATAACTGCCAGCCCAGCATCTCTTGAAGGTTAAAACACTAGGGTGGAGTAATGAAAAAGTTAAACACAAATAAAACAAAACCAAAAAATGAAATTCCAAAACAGAAGAAAGCTAAGTTTATATATGCAAATGTCAAGTGTGAATGGGTGAGCATCTTAGACTCTAGACGTTAGGATAAGAAGAATGTGGGCAGAGAAAGAAAATGTCATATCTTTCTGAAATTTAGAATATTTTTCATCCATGTCACTCACCTACAACTAAGTAGTCCAATCCTTTTTTATACTAATGTCCCTTTTCCCTTTTAAGATGTATTGTGGGAGCATCTAAAATGTAAGTGGGCTTCACCCTAGTTACTCATCTGCCCTCGTTTACCAGTAAAATACCCACAAACGAGCAACTGTGGTCAATGTGAAAAAGAGAAATACTAATCTAGAGATCAGTGAAGCATTTTATTAAATAATAATGCCAGGGTTTTAGAAAAGGAACTATAGGCAGTCCAGAAACTAAAATTTGGGTAAAATGTTTGTCTCCTCCATAATTAACCAAAACCCCAGCTTTACTCAAACTAATGTTTTTGAAACATCTTTTCTCAAATATATATTTACATTTTTAAAGTAGATATCCATCTCTTCAATTTTGTAATTTTTTGGAGACAGATTTTAAAATCATACTGTTATCTCTCCCTCTCCCATCCATGAAAATAGTGGCTGGAGTAAGGTGTAAGTAAGTATTTGCTGCCCAAGTTAGCTCAATTCTCTTAGGCGGAGATGCTGGCATCTCTTCTTTGAAAAGGGCGCCACCTAGGGGAAATTACAAGTCAAAGCAACATCTGCAATGCACCACACATGTTGCATAATATTGTTCCTAATGATATATTTAAGAGGAAAAACGTAAAATGTTCTCATATTTCAATAAATTACGTGGGCCACCTAGGAAAAACATGCTAACTAGTGGGCCTAGATTGCGTGTTTGTGCATAATGTTTTTTGTTTGTTTCTAAGTATCATTAGAAGAGCTTGTAGCTTTTGTTTATGCATTAAGGTTTGATTTCTAACTTTTGCTTCCATGTCTAGAAATATCTTTAGAAAACACACATCCTGACATTTTATTACAGGGATAAAAATTACACTTTGAGTAAATTATTTCATTCAAAAATAATCAATAACTTTAATTAGTACCCTGAAAATACTTAAGAGCCTAACACACAAAGAAATCTCTACTTAAGTCTTAGAAATAAGGAGAAAAACATTGCTCCTAAAACTCTCTCAGCATTTTTTTTCCTTTTAAATATTTTATTTATTTTTAGGGAGAGGGGAAGTGAGTGAGAAAGAGAGAGAGCAACATCGATCGTTTGCCCCTTTGTTTGCTTCTTATACGCCCCCCATCCAGGGACTGAACCCACAACACAGGCATGTGCCCCAGTTTAGAATCTAACAGGTGACCTTCTCTCTGCAGGACACCCAACCCACTGAGCCACACGGGTCAGAGCTAAGCATTTCTGACTAGTTCCTCCTATCAGAGCAAATGGAGTAGGAGATTATTTGGTTTGTTCAGGTAAAAATGGCTATTTTTCTTTGCTTCAATTTCTTAGATATTTGATAAATGTCTTAGAAAATCATCACATTTTATGAAAGCATATTTAACACAAAATATAATCCATGTAGTAACTTTTACATGTTATGTTAAAAATATGGGAACTTGAAAGAAAACAACAAATATTTAAGGTAGGTTTAAATGAATGATTGAGCAGCTGTGAAAAACTTATATTCTGTATTTACAAGTTACTAACTTCTAAAGTTAAGTCTTTTAAAAACTTTCTTAAAATGATTTAAAATTAATCACATGTTCTGAAGGTAGCAATTTTGGTTATTTAGGTGCCTCTGGATTATGGCTTTTTAATGAATCAAGAGTTATGGAATAGCCTATAAATAGGTAGAAAACAACTTCATGGATTATTTGAAGAAGTTTTGTTGCCCTGTGTTTACCCTTTTAGATCAGTTTTCATACTGTTTTGTGACTGCCTATTGACTCATCAATCTCCCTCACTAAATGGGAAGCATAGACTATGTTTCATATGCGGTCATTTTCAGGGTGCTCTTTGGTCAGTGTCCATTCTGATTAACTGGTACCCAAGGTACCCATGGTTAAATACTTTAAACGTAATTCTTAAGTGTATCTATAGTACTTAAAATAATGCCTGGCATATAGTAGAAACATACAATACCATGAGCGAGTGAATGAATGAATGGCCTCACAAATGGATCCTGCCCCTGCTTTAAGTGTATGTTTATGAAATGTACCACTCCCTTACAAAGATAATAATATAAAATTAAGATGTTAATCTACTGTATAAGGCATAATTAGTAATTGTAAGGCAGAGATGAATATATTATTCTCATTACTTTTTAGATGATTACTAGTCTAAATATCTTCATAGGTAATTAATAAATAGCAATACACCAAAGAGAACTATTTTTTCATTTGAAATTTTATATATATATATGTATATGTTTTTATGTAATTTATTTATTTGTATATGTAATTTTGGGAATTGTATCATATACAATCATATATCTGGGAATAGGATAAAAAGATTCTAAGATGCATTAAGATAAATTATAAATTTATCTACTTGGATAAGTAAACTTGACTTTTGATTACTGTCTTAAAAAATCATTTAAATTACTTAACAGTTCACATGTAATACCTCTAAGTTATGTTAAATTCAACAAGCACTGAATATCTTCCATTGCAAAGTAGCTGTGTGAGTCTAAACTTTGGTGTCCTGTAGTTTTCATATAAAAATGGCTAATAATAATGAACATCTTAAATTCTAAAATAATATATACATTTTAAAACACACTGGACCTCAAGGACTTTAGCAAAATCTTTGTGGATTTGTTTGTATCTGTAACCTGGACCAGCCGTCTTCCTCCCTATAGTCTCTACCAACAATGAGTCTCCACATTGGATCCTCATTAAATCTCACCCTGTTCTATTCTTATGGGCTCTTTTTTCCCCCCTCTAAATCAACAACTTTGCTAAACTGAAAAAACAAATACACAGTAAAATATTCATTGAGCATTTTTAATTGCCAACTCTTTCCTAATATATGCGGAATTTAATAATTGATTTATAAGGAAAAATATGGTCTTAAACCAAGGGAGTGGTGAGGTTTAATGTAGGAGAGGTTTAAGCTAGACAGAACACGCACATGTCATTTCATTGGCCAGTAGAAACTATTTTAGAGAAAGTAGGGTTTAAGGACACTGAAATTTAAAGTCCCCATCACAGTCTGATGGTAACTGATGGTAATCTTAGTGACATAGAAGTTGTAATACATTACATGTTCTTATTTCTACTAAGTTTTGTCTACATTTCCTATTTAGATTCTTACTCTAATTCCTGATGTTTTCCTTTTGGTAAATTTTCCTCAGCTTTTACACTTGGATTCTTCATTATACTCATATGACCTCCTGATATTGGCTACTGCTATTATTTTTTAAACCATATTTAATTTATTTTTCTAACTGACAGCCATGTAGCAGCCCTGGGGCTCTTCTCCTGCCAGTAGTGGGTGATTTTCCATTTCCACCCACCTTCCATTAGTGACAGCAGATCCTCATTTAGAGAATTAAGAATTCTGCAATCAGAATGGGCTTTATACTTTCACCTTAGAAGAAAGCAGGGGGCGGGGGGAGGGCCAGGAAATTGCTCTAATGATGTGAATATTCTAGCACAGTTTTTCACTCTGCTTCTTTTCTCTCTTTAAACCTTCTCACCCCATAAATAATTTATCACAAAACCTTTGGACACCAATTAATGAGACTCAGCTTTTCTCCAGGACAGCACTACAATATTAAGTGTGGCTGCAAAAGTTTGAGTTTGGATATCGACTCAGTTATGTCCTTAAATAATCTGAACCAAAATTAAAATTTCATTATACTCCCCTCCATTTCACCGAGTAGAGTTAATGATATAAGGAAACAGACTGCGTGACTTCCAACCTCAGGTGCCTATTAGCTGTGCGCCCGTGGTAAGTTGTCCAAGCTGTTATCATCGGCTTTCTTATTGGCGAACTAAGCACATGTGCTTAGCACAGGCCCTCGCATGGGTCTCATCAAGTGCTGGTTTAAACATGGAATAAAATAAATATCGGCTGTATTAAATTTCTAAACCAGGTACTTTAAATTGTAGAATTATAATAAACTTAAATACATGTTCAGATGCACTTTAAGAGGAGAATCATTGCTGTGAGTATTATTGAGTGAATTCATGTTTATGATTCTGTGGTCCAGCAAGTTGAAGCCTTGTTACAGTAAAGAGTGATGTGTCCAGTTCTTTCTATGATGATTTGTCTATCCACAAGGGCCTGTGTATTGTGTGAGAGTTCAGGGTGCAAGAGCTGTGGTTGGGTACCTGCTCTCTAACAATTCCTTGCTCACTCTTTACTGGGCTTTTCTACTGAAACTGGTTTTAGGTCACACATCATGGATAAGTCATAATGCTTTCCTTTTAGAACTACCTACTAATCATAGTTAATTTCATCAATTTACTTTATCCACTTCATAGTTGCATTCATTTCTTATAACATTAAAATGTGTATTGAGAGCTTCTTAGGTGCAAGACTCTGTACTAAAAATAGAAAATTAGTTCTTGCTCTATAGAATTTTCTAGGTAGAAGAGAACCACAGATATGATAATGAAATTATTGGTAAAGTGAGTGTGAAGAAAGTACAAAGCAGGAGCACCTACCCTTTTAAAGGTGCTCTGGAGCAACTGATGAATGCACGACTGAGAAAGTTGTGAATGTGGAAACTGCCTCTCAGGCTAAGGCAGAGCCAGTCCTTACCGCTGATTTATATGCCAAATAGACGTGGTTAAGCAGCTGGAAAGAACTGGAAATAGGGTAGCAATGGAGATATTAATTATCCGCTGGATGTCAGACCAACAAATAAGCAAGTTTGTCTCTTTCCCTAACAAGTTGTGCTCTAAATAGTGGCAGTGATCATTAATAGATTAAGTGATGCTCACATTCTAGAAGGTAATTGACTATTACAGGTATCGCATTTAAAACTAGGCCAATGAACACATTCTCTCCTTTTCATTTCTCAGGATTAAACTACGAAGCATTATTTAGTTTAGCAGTTTGGATTTAAAACTTTAGCGTATAAAGTCCAAATGTGTTGTCTTCTCTGCTGTAGGTAGTAAACATACAAATACACTGTCTGTACAGATTGCTGATGTTAGTGGTGATAATGTCAAACTGAATTCAAAAGATGTGTTACAGGCATTCCTTTAGACAAACTATTATTAACAGTATAATATTATTACTATATTATAATTATGGTTATAATTGTCATTGTTATGGTTATAATTATCATTATAACCATATAAATATAACAATCCATGTAAATCCAAGGACACTAGTAAGTTTGTTTTCCCTCTTTTCTTTACAAACTTTGACAATTTATATTTATGGCTTAGTCTCATAGCTCAAAAACATATTAAAAACTAAGGTATATTCAAATAAATAATATACATTCAAATAAACAATATAAATATCGTAATATGGTGGCTGAGACTTTATAGTACCCCCTTTATACGTGTTAATGTATTGTGTGTCCCCCCAAAAATGCATCTTTAAATAGAACAGGAGCACCATGACCATTAGTTCACATTTCAATGTTTTACCTTTGTCACTGGGCAGCACCTGTACATTATTGGTTGGAGAGCATGAGATTCTGCATAAGAAAGCAAAATATAAAGAGATAGTAAGTGAAAGAGAGGAAAGTTAGTTTTATTAATTTTATTTTGCATTAAATATTTGTGCCAGTATATACCTTGAGATCATAGGTTTGTTGTATGAAATAGTGTGGAATTCAAAAAACATTTTTAAGAAAAGAAAAGCATTAAATATTCATTTTTAAGGGAAAAAAAGGTGAACATTGACTTTGGAAAATCCACTGGGGAAAAAGTATAGAGCCATTTGTGATTGACCTCAGCTTGTCATTTTATATTATAATCTCTCAGCTGAAGAGAATGCTACAACCTATAGAAAATTTAAAAGAGGACAATTATATAGAGCAGCATTTTATTATTGCTTTTGATAGTGCTATTTATGTTAAATGTCATATGAAATGTCTAATCTAATAGTCACTTTTGTGAAAGCCAGAAAATTAACATCAGTTAAATGTTTCAAATTACTAGAACTAAAAGTGGCATGCTAAAAATCTAAATGTATTCATATGAGATACTACTCAAATATTTTATAATAGAAATATCAATCACTATAAAGAACTCAAATGCCATATGGAAACATCAGAAGATATCAATATTAATATTTCATCTTTAAGTATAGCATAAGATAGAACCTTCAATAATATGGCATTATTCTGAATTATATCCAATCATCTTACACTTATAAAATTAGCTACAAATTATTATAAATATTTTCTAAAGTAAAATTTTGATTTTACTTTAATTACAGATGAGGAGTAACACAAATACATCTTAGACTAATTTATTGTGCTTAGGTTTTTCTCCACCAAATATGTATATATTTGTACACATATACTATTAAACAACAATAAATTGTCAGATTGTGACTTAAACAACTATAAAACTACTACTAAGGATTATAATTGAGACAATAATATCAGTATCTCTTCCTTAGCTGTCAATATTACCAACTACACATTGAAAAGACTATCCCCATGCCAACCCTCCTTGAAACTCAGGTCAAGCTTCTGAAGAAAATTTGCTACCAGACAGGTTGTTTTAAATAAGGCAACAGAGAGACGTGTCCCAATAATCTGTATTCACAACTTGGAACTCAAAACAGAGGACTTGAGTCCCCAATTTACTTCTTTGCATTTCAGTTCCTTTATCTGCAAAAGGAAAGTAAAGCATTAGTTTACAGGGTGGTTATATTTAAATGTGATAATGTATGCTAAGGATCTTGCATATGCTCATATATTTTTTTAAATCTTAGGTCTATATTTTGAATAGCTGCTTTGAAGTGTTCTTCATAGGTGGCTTATAGTAGGTATTTAATATTTACTGGAATTTTCAATATTTTTTGGTATAACATAAGACAGAACCTTTGATTTTAAGCAATATGATGCATGTATTTTGATTTTGAAATGTTGTATTCTAATATTCATTGCCCGTATGGGAAAGAATAACCCTGACTTGAATGGGTAATTCCTAGCACTAGCCATTAAGGTATTAATGTCAGCCATGGGTAGAAAGGAAACATCATTTATAGCAGTGGGTGGAGGAAATAAACACCAAAAAGTGTATTTTGAAGATGAATTCAGCTCCAAAGATTTAACTGGTTCTTATAGTCTGCGCAACGGTTTGCACAACTCAAAGGAGTTGATCTGATTGCAGCTTTTCAAGAAAAAACAAAGTAAAGTTAATGAATCACTTTGCTATCTTGTGATATTTTACATTTATGGTTGTTCTAAGCACAGGTCAATGGTCTCATGTGTATATCATTGAATACTTAATATAACTGGTAAGTATTGAATATCACTGCTCCGAGTACTAAGTATTTGTTCATTAAATATTTATAACCTCATTTAATCTCAAGAGGTAGATATTACAGACGAGAAGCCAAAAATGTCAATAACATTCTTGAGAACACTAAAGTAATACATAATGGAAATTTTGAACCTACAAACCACAGTCTTAAACCTAAAATTCTTATGAGGGATCTGAAATGCATCTAACCGCTAAACCACAGAGCTTATAGGTCTTCAATGTGTATGTATATCACTTGCTACAAGGTAGATTCTAACTTAGTAGGTCTGGATTAGAGCTAGTGCATCTGCATTTCTAATAAACTCTCAGGCAGTGCCATTATTGCTGATGCCAATATCAAGACACCAGACCACTGTATTTACACACTATTTTACCAGAAGCTAAAACTAAATTTCAAGGACAACTAGGTTCACTCTTAGTTCAGTGGTAACAGGTAAATAATCAGATATCTCAGTCCAAAAGAATTGCAGAGATGAGATTTCCTGAGCCTTGTTAATGAATTTGGACTGATCTCATGTTTAGAAATTGAAATGATAATTTTAGTTATAAAATGTAGTTTAGTACATAATGATTAACAGTGAGTTCGATCTGTAATGCAATTTTTTTAAATGTTAAAGTATATTTTATTAAATATGTTATTACAATTGCCCCATTATTTTCCCCTTGGCCCCCCACCCTCTTGCCCGGTATCCCCATTCCCTCCAGCAATTACTCCCCCACCTCTTAGTTCATGTCTATGGGTCATATATATAAGTTCTTTAG
>PVJI01006725.1:0-41104 GCA_004026765.1 Micronycteris hirsuta | reverse complement strand
GCCTTCCAACCCAGGTTACTTAGGCAACAGTGACAACACACAGGTGCCCAAACTCTTCCTCTTCCATCAGTTGCACCTGGATAGGTGTAGAACAATGCTAGTACTAAAACAGTTAAGATAAAGCCCCATTCTGATTTTGCTTTAAATACACACATAATCAAGGCCAAAGTGATTCAGAAGCATTAAGAGTAATTTTCAATTGTGATTGTATTAATTTGAAACTAAGTGTAAACAACATAGCTGCATACATCATTTTATTATGCTGCTGAAATTTAAGAAGCCATATTATTATCTTACTTATTCCTTTGCTCCAGAACCCTTATGGGTGATATTTGTGCCATTTTCTTCTCAGATGCTGTAGTTTTGATGTAGCTGGCAGGACTGGTTATTTCACCTCGTGTGTTTATTTTAATAAAACTAACTATGTTGGATTTACTGTCTTCATATGCATATGCTATAAAATTGTACTCAGAATTGAGTTGATCTCTAAATGTCAGGTATATTTACCATCCTTCGAGGGCTAATATTTTTACAGAAAAAAGTCTCTTTAACTTGCTCTGGAGACAAAGTAATAAAGATAAATCAGGAAATCTGCTGTCAGTCACTAGAAAAGGAAAATATCAGAACCCCTACATGTAAAAACACCTGAGAATAGAAAGCAAAGATTCTTTAAGCCCAGGCCTCCTAAATAAATTATGTTATTTTTCTGACAAATAACAAAAGAAACACCTCCATTCTTGAAATAAATGGCTAAGTGACACCTCATTACTATTGTGTTAAGAAATTTGAAATCACTTTAATAATGAGCTTATTTTAGACAATTTTTTTTTCAAATATACACTTACTTCTAAAACTAATGACTGGGTGTATTCTAAGGTATATCAACATGATATTATTGAATCATCAGGTTGTACTGAACAAGCTGTGCAGAGGTTCTCCATGGAAGTTTACAACTATGGTGCTCCAATCATGCTGAGCAACAATACTTAGGGCCCCTTCATTATGTGGTCATATCAGGGAGGTCTCTGAAAAGGGTAATAGGCATACTGAGATGACCAAACTTCTCAACCACTGACATGATTTTATCAACCTTCAGGATTAGTTAAGGGACCATCACAGTATCTAGTTAATACAAAACAACAACAACAACAACAACAACAACAAAACGTGAGTTCAGATAGAGAATCATCGATAGCAATTTTGTCCTTTAATTTTTGCTGGTGTCTATTCAGTTATAGATACCACAGAAATAAACAGATAATTTGGGTTTGCTTACCTCTCTCACTTCTCATTAGCTACTCCTTTAGGACACTCTGGTCCTCTGTCCTCAGTTTCTCAAAGGCACCAAGTTCCTCCTTGCTCTTGAGCCTTTAGATCCCTCTGCCCATAGTAACACCTAAACACCTCCAGCTTCACTTTTGGGTTCTCTTGTGACATCTCATTTCAAAGTGGTGCATTTCCTTTACAATCGTTGCCCTGAGTAATTTTTCTAACCATTTAATGTTTGTCTTTTCTACTAAACTATAAGCAACATGAAAGTAGGGGTGACTCTTCACAGTGCTTAGTCCCTAGTAGTTCAGTAAATATTTCTTGGACAATAGTACATCAACTAGGGTGAACTCCTGAGTCATTGCTAATGTTTATAACCTTTACAATGACTTGTGGATAATGCCTTGTGAGTGCAGAGACAATATGTTGAATTTTTTAATGTAAAGTAGAAACTTTTGTAAGAATTGAGAATTGTCCAGATGTGCTTGTGAAGAAATTGAGTCCTAAATGAAAAAAATTTCTTTAATAAAAACATATTTAACAGTTGGTGATCATTTGTCATGAATAAAGTGTTTTGGTGCTATGCCTTGTAAAGATTTATTGACCAGAATCAGGACTGAGCAGGAGCAAAATTCTTAGATTCCCTCTGCATACATACATTAAAGATGCATATGGGTGACCACTTTTAAACTATTTTTAAACTCAGAAATTACATCTTGCAGGAAGTTATTTCTTAGAATATAATTAAATGTTTAGTTATTCACTGCTATTGTTTGGCATGTTTGATATCATTTAAAAATTCCTGCAATGTTTGCATTAGTTTTTCTTCTTCTGTTCACCCTTTTGGCTACTGAATTATTGCTGAATAGATATCTAATATTTAAGTAATAAGAAATGAGGAGCAAAATAATTTAATACTTTTTAAAAAATTTTTAACAGCTCATCACCTCAGAAGCTGCAGTTCACTGGTATATATTAGTAAAACTCAACATCCATGTAAGATAGCACCATACAGTCTTTACAAAATAAATAGTAAATTATGATGCAAAGTATACTTAGAAGTTTGTCAAAAGATACAATTTTTGAATACAGGCTCAAATTCTTCATCTAGGGAGTCCATCTATTCTGGAAATATGCTATGGATTAAACTTGGTTAAGTTATGAGAATTAAGTGCTCAGGAAGACATATATTATTCCTAAAAATGTGTAAATAGAAGCTATTGTTTTGAATGATGTATTTTCCATAAGTAATTGTTTAGACATTAGAAATCAGCTCATGCAAACTTGTACTTACACATTTGTTTTACTCTCTCTCCTTTATAAGGAAAAAAAACCTGGGCAAGAAATAATATTCTACCCCCAAAAAGGTAATAATCCATTTTGCAGAAACTATTTTTATGATTCCTGTGAACAAGGAATACATCTAGGAAGATGGCTGCAAAATCTAAGCTATGCTCCATTGCTTGCAGTTACCTTGGATTTTAACTTGATGTGCAAGTTGACTTCTGACCATGGGGATTCCTCTCCATGCATGGTATAGATTGTTGAGGCCATGGCAGATAACCAGTTCCACAGAAGCAACTTCATGTTCTTCTGAGGAAGATCCATAGCACTGTGGAACAAGGACTATAAATGAGTGATGCCACCGAGACTGCAAATGGGGCTGCCAAAATAAACCCCTCAAAAATGAACTCTGAAGGTGGGAAATATACAAGAAAAATTTAAATTAATAGTTTTATTACAATGATTTGGGTTTTCATGTTAAGAGAACTATGGCTATTCAGTAGACATGACACGTCCGTTTAATGGATGTAACAGTCAAAGGAGCTATTGATTTCAAACTCATAAAGTAGATAATCATATAAATTATAAATCATATAAATTATTTTTTATAAAAAATAGTTTTCAGCATTGCCAGAATTAAAAAGAAAAGTTGGATGTCTAGAGGGGAAAACACCAAATAAAACATTCAAACTGTAGTTAATAAAATATTTGGCCTTTAATCATTTCGAATTAAATTATGTTTGAAAGCTCTCCTTCTTCCACCCATAGTTATACACAGACACACCAATTTTTAAAATTTTTATCATGGCCAAAGAAGGGGTTTTCATGGATACTTTTATTAATGGAACTCACTTTTTAATAGGTTTTTAATAAGTTGCTAATCCATTTTAGCTTCAAATCAGTTCCATTCCATTTCTCAGATCCCTTTCTAACAGTTAGTATCCTGTAACATGAGGAGAGCTTCCTGCAGCGCTTCAGGAATGATCTGTTTCAGGCTTAAATACGAACAGTTTATAAAGTTCTCTCTCTTCCTCATCCCCCAGCAGGAATGATAACGGCATATCCAAAGTCAAATGATTCTCTTCTTCTCTCTGTTTATCTTCCTCCAGCCCCTCCTCTTCTATTTCCGCAGCTTCCTCTTCCTCCTCTTCTTCCTCCTTTTCTTCCTCCCCTTTATAGTCGGCCTCTTCTACCTCCTCTTCATCCTGGGTCTCTGCCTCTTCATCCTTCTCCTCCTCCTCCTCACTCTCCTCCTCCTTTCCATCACACTCCTCCTCATCACGCTGGTCATTTTTCTCCTCTTCTTGCAGTAGCTGTGGGGCAGGAGACTGATTTTCTTCCTCAGGGTCAGGAGTAAAGGCCAGAGGATTCTGCCCAAAGCCATACAAGGTGTCAGGCAGCTCCGTTTCTTCTTCACCACCACTAGGGGGCACGTCGTTTTCGCCCTCCTGGGCCTGCTGAGCTCTCAGTGCCTCCTGCTGGCGCTCCAGCTCCTCTTGCTGCCTCATGTCCTCGTAGATCTGGTTCATGATGAACTGGGTGGTGTTGCGGGGCGCCTGCAAGCCCGGCACCCGCATGTCACGCACCTGCCACTCGTACAGGTTGGCAGGCCGCAGCAGCTTGCTCCCATCCACAGGTGGGCTCTTCTTGAAGGGGCGGCGAGGGTGACGGCGCAGGCCACCACCCCTGCGGCCCCACCGCTTCTTCTTGCCAGATGGCCTCAACCAGCCTGGGTTCCAGGGCCCATGCCAGCAAGAGCAACAGCAAAGGCACACCGGATGCAGACCGTACATGCGGGTCACTTGCACTGGCCCTGGGGGCTTCTGGTATCCCATTGGAGGTGGACACCAGGGCCCTCCCCAGCACCCCCAGTGAGAGTACATGGCCCAGTAAGGACTTTGGGGCGGTTGGAACCAATGGCCCCAGTGGTGCTGTTGCTTCGGCTGTTTCCTCGGAGGCTCATTCTCGGCCTTGGGACCATAGCGGTGCCGTGGCTTGTAAATCTGAGGACCCTTGCGCCTTTGGTGGCAGGAAGACCCAGTACGAAATGGAGCAGAGGATGCCCAGCCGCTGCCTAGGTTACCGAGAGTCTGGGTCATGGTTCACGAGCTTCGAGAAGTCTAAGTCAAAACGTCCTAAAAAAAACTGTCTTCAAATCTGGTCAGATTCGACAGTCTGAAGAGCCTCGTCACCCAGTGTCTCTCCACACAGCAGCATGTGCCTGCCGCTGAGATCCCGACTGACTTTCCTTTCCAGGGGGACCCCTCTTCTCCGCTCGTTAGCTCACTGGCTCATAATCTCCTGTCCTTCGCACCCGGGGTTGTCTCGCCCAGGCGGGTTGGGTGGGACTGGTGCTGGGTAAAGATGGTGGGGAGGAAGTTACTGACAGCCGCTTCCGGGTAACACGCACACCCAACTCAGCGAAGTCTGGAGCAGGGGAACAGGGAGGCAGGGGTTGCGTGTTACCTCGTTGCTCCCTCTCAGCCCAGGTGCTTCTCTGTCTGCGTACTGTGGAAACTGAGGTGGCGCGGCAGCAACAGCCTTTAAATACCCGCGGGAGGCCCCGCGCGCCCACCGCGTCCTTGGTTGCCTTGGGCGACAGCCAATTGGCATTGAGGCCGTTCCGGCTGCGCGCGGAGGCTGGGTTCTGGCCGGAAGGACGAGGTGCCCCGTGGCAGCTCGCAGGGGGGCTTGTGACGCAGTTTTGCGGGAGGCGAGTAGGGGTGGTGACTAAGTCTGTGTTTCCTGTTCAGGAAAAGCTTGGGGCAGTTTATTTGAACCCTGTGTACGACGGGCAGGTGTGGGGGTATAGAAGACGGCCCTTTGGCAGAACTTGGGGATGGGGGCAACTGGGCGGGGAGGGGAGCTCAGAGAACTGTGTACTGTGTACATCCAGTGCCTTCGAGGGGCAAAGGGGTAAAAAGAAAGCTCTTTGAGTCGGGAAACTCGGCCCCACTGCTTCCGTTACGGTCAGTGCCTGGCTTCTAACAACTGGGAGCCTCCGTTCATGATTCGTGAAACAAGACCGCAGACGTGTATTGTGTTGCTTACTGTGCACTGTGGCCTAATGATCTTCATGCCCATCTTGTGAAGTATGCATTGTTACCACGTCTCACATATTTGGGAACTGAGAGGTTAATTTGCCCAAGGTCATGGGGTTAATGAACTTTAGGGCTAGTTTTAAGCCCAGACATGTTTGACGCCAGAGCGTAAGTTCTTAATATTGTTACACTATACTACACGCCCACCTTAAATAGGGCTCTCGTGATGAGCAAATGAAACCAGTATGAGAGAGCACTTTGCTAATGGTAATATAACACACACATGTCCCTTGATATATCCCATGGGTTCTTAAAAATAAAAGTATTCCAGTATGTCTTTCCTTTTGTTCCATTACTGGTCAGACAGCACACGCATTGGGAGCCTTGAAGGTATTTTGGTTAAGAATATGGACTTTGGTTTAAGTAGATGTAAACCTACTCTGAATGATAGAATTTTGGTGGATCCATGTCATACATTTATCCAAATCCAAAGAATGTACAACATCAAGTGAACCCCAATGGAAACTATGGTCTTTGGGTGACAGTTATGTGTCAGTGTGGGTGATTGATTTTCACAAATGTATCATTCTGATGAGGATGTTTATAATGGGAGAGGTATACATGAGTAGGGGGCAGGGAGTATATAGGAAATCTGTCTGCCTTGTACCTAATTTTGCTGTGAACCTAAAACTGTTCTTAAATAAATAAATAAATAAATAAATAAGGACTATTTAAAAAATGCAAGTGCTTCAACTTCAACTCATCAATTAATTTCCGTAAGCCTCCAGCTCCTTACCCATGCTAGGGGTATAGTTATAGTTCCTATTTCATGGGGGTGTGGTAAGGATTAAATAAAATATTGCATTAAAGCACATAATGCAGGTGCTCAGTAAGCACTAAGCAACTGTTAAATATCATCACTATCAAACAAGTGCTACCCAGGCTTGATCCTACAGAAGAGTTTCCCAGAGTGTATCTCCCTTTAATGCCTTTGCGTAGTAAGTGGAATTGTGCAAAATGGAACCCTTGCCACGGGAACCTGAGTCTATACATGCCTCCATTAAGTGACAATGAAGCAAAATGTGGGGAAGCCCTGAAGTTTGCAAAGGTCCCTTCAGCATTCCTGTTTGAAAACTGAGAACAATATGGGGAGGTTCTGGGATCAGGACTCCAACCTTTGCCTTGGGACCTATAGATGACACAGGTTTCATTCAATTTTATTTGCACTGTGGTTTGCTGAAGACAAGCTTGTTTGACTGAAAGTATGGAGTGCTGACACTTTTGGCTTGGAGTGTCCCTTTCTGGGTGTCCTCTCCCCATGCTCTGCCTCACTCAAAATGGACTGGTGATGTGCCAGATTTATTTTTCTAAGTACACATGTGGTATATAATAATGGGTTTTAACTGAGAGCTTTAGAAATTGACCATGTTGCTCTAGTGGAATTCTGATCAGTTTCTTCTTTGTTTTAAAATAGATGAAAACCTGACAGATAATTGAGGACATAATTGTTTTTTATCAGTTGATGTGAACTTTACACAAATAATACCGGCTTTATATACTTTTTTTCATGGTGATGTATATAGATAGATATAGATATAGATATATATAGATATATAGTCTGTCCAGAAAGTATCTAGACACACGTTATAAAAAATAAAGACATTTATTGAAGAATATACAAGAAATATTGCACATAGGACAATGACAACTCAGTCCTCTTAAGACTAGGTACCTTGGGACCTCACACAGTTCTCCTAATTGCCATCAGCTTCCCCATCATATTTTCCTGAATCACACTGATGGTCTGAAATCTCTTTCCTTTTAAAGTGATTTTAGTTTGGGGAAAAGCCAGAAGTCGCATGGTGCCAAATCAGGGCTTTAGCAGGGCTGAGTCACCTCAGTGATTTGAAGTTTCTCCAAAAATCTCTGCATAAGATGTGATGCATGAGCAGACATGTTGTTATGATGAAGCTGCGAGTCACCAGTTACCAATAGCTGTGGCCTCCTGATTCTTCCAAATAGTTTCCGTTGAGGAATGTTCAAGCTTAATGCAAAATTTGATACAGATTCATTGCTCTACTCACTCAGTCACTTTAAATGCAATGTCCACACAATACACATGCTCACTCAATGGCATCTACTGCCCCCACTGACTAGTACAGTGAAGTTGTCATTGTTCACACCTGTTCATTCCAGTCCACTTTCTTTGGCCGCCACATTACACCAATGTGAGCAAACTGTTCTCGTTTTATTAGCAATGGCTGGAGTTTTTCTGGACAGAGCTTGTACCTTTAATTTTCATTCTTCTATTAAAAAACATTAATGCACTTCCAGCCAAGATGGTGGCATAGACCGGCATGGCTTGCCTCTTTGCACGAGCACACCAAAATTATAACTAAAACATAGAACAACCATCACTCAGGAATGTCAGCAATTGAGCTGAATGGAAGGAAGTCTGACAGCTATGAAATCGAGTTGAATGGCAGTCTGACAACTACAGAATTAAAGAAACCACATCCATCCAGACTGGCAGGAAGGGCTCAGATGCAGAACAGGCTGGTCCCACACCCATGTGGATAAAAATTTCAGGAGGGATATCTTGGGAGCAAGGAGTCCCAGACCCACACTGCGCCCCTCTCCCCCCCCCACCCAGCCCAGGATTCTAGTGCCAGGAAGATAAGTCCCTACAACTTCTCGTGGAAAACACCAGCAGGGATTGAGTCAGTGGAAGAAACTTCTGGATCTCCAAGCAGTCCCTCTTAAAGAACCCACACACAGACTCACCTGCTTAGACTCACTCCCTGTGAACTCCAGCACTGGGGTAGCAGCTTTAAAGTCACAAGTGGTATATAGGGAGAGACTGAAGTGTCTGGCATCAAGGTGAGCAGAGGCCATTGTCCTTTTGCTAAAGCCTCCCCCACACAGAGCCAGTAAACTAGTGCCATATCTAAGACTCCATCAACCTAACACTATTTGACCCACCTTGGAGTTCCCCAGAGTTTCTGTCCTACCCAGCTTACTGGGCCCACCCAAGCTTCTTTTCCATATGAATGGCTGGTCTTGGTTCCTAAATCCTATGAAAGGAGCAACAGCTGGTTTCAGTGAGCCCTACCAGCAGTCAGATTAGATTCACAGCTTGGCTTCACCTGGGAATCTCTGAGCTCGGCATAAGCATCAGCCATCTCAGATTGGTTTATAGCTCCTACAGGGTGCTTCGGGGAAAACACAGGTAAGGCTGACCTGAGAAACCCCAGGGCCAGTGTACCCAGTGGACGCCTACAGACCACGTTGCAACACCACCACCCTGCTCCTACACAGCTGATCCTCCACCAAGGGCGGAGGTCAGTGGTCACAGCCAATCCTTGCAGCTGACTGGCCTGGGTAAATCCCTCCCATTTATCTGCCAATAGCAAACAAGGCTCAAGTACAAGAGGAGGGTGTACTCAGCCCACAAATGCGTACCTAGCTTGGGTGATAGGGGGCGCTGTGCCACTGGACCGTATAGAACACCTATTACATTATGCAACACTACCAACACAGAGTCAAAACAGCTCTACCTAATACATAGAAACAAACACAGGGAGGCTGCCAAAATGAGCAGACAAGACACATCACTATTGAAAGGCCAAAGGTTAAAGAGATAGAAAGACTATTAAGAGCAAGAGAAAAGAAGTTACTGGAAGGTTGACAGATGGTAGGGGGGAGGGTAAGAATGGGTGAAGAGGTAAAAGGATTAAGAAGTACAAATAGGCCCTGACTGGTGTGGCTCAGTGGATTGAGCGTGGGCTGTGAACCAAGGGGTCGATGGTTCGATTCCTAGTCGGGGCACATGCCTCGGTTGCAGGCCAGGTCCCCAGTAAGGGGCCCATGAAAGGCAACCACACATTGATGTTTCTCTCCCTCTCTTTCTCCCTCCCTTCCCCTCTGTCTAAAATAAATAAATAAAGTCTTTAAAAAAAAAGAGAAGTACAAATAGCCATGAAAATAGAAGTTACAGAATAGCCATGGCGATGTAAAGTACAGTATAGGAAATGGAGCAGTTAAAGAACTTACACTCATGACCCATGGACACGAGTGATGGTGGGGGTGTTGCCTGAGGGAGTAGGGGTGCTGGGTGGAGGGGGGCAGAGGGCAGCTATAATAGCATAATCAATAAAATATAATTAAAAACATTAATGCAGTATTTATTGTCTTTCCCTACTCTTCCTCTTTGTAAGAGAAACAGCATATTACAATTTTTGACTTTTAGCTTCTGAACATATTGGCATTGTAATGCAAATTGTTCATGTACTAGTTAATCCTTCAAAAAAATTAGCACCAGAACCTGTCTAACACACCCTTCAGTAATACAATTAAGGAATTTTTAAGACATTTTAATTGAATCATATTCTTTAAATACTGCAAAATAAAAAAAAAGTTCCGATTCAACATTAAAATACAACACATTTATGTTTTTATAGATTGTGTTAGTTTTCTACTGTTTCATTTAAAAGTTCCCACAATCTTAGTTACTTAAAACAATATACATTAGTTATATCAGACTTTCCAAGTGTCATGGGTGCAGGAAGAGCTTAGTTGTGTCCTTTGCTCAGGGTCTCACCAGCTGTGATCAGGTCATTTGGCAATTTGGGTTCTCATCCTGGGGCTCAATTTGGAAAAATCTGCTTCCAAGATTATTTATGGCAGAAGGTTGTGTATGGCAGCATTTGCTTCCCTGTGGCTGAATAACTGAGGGACCTCCCTTTTAGCTGTCTATCGGCTGAAGGATGTCTTCAGCTTTAAGGCTACCACATGTCCTAGGGAACAATAGCAGTTCCTAGAGGCTGCCCACTGGTCCTTGACAACAGCTTCCTCAGTATGGCTGCTTACTCCATCAAGGCAATAAAAAGGGTCTCCCTAGAGCTTCTAGCACAATAAATACAAACACACACGTGTTTATCATAACCATAGGCTTGACATTGTGACATCCATCACCTTTGCCATATCCTATTGGTTAGAAGCAAGGCCCATGTCCTACCAGCACTAAAAGTGAGTGGATTAAACAAAGGGATGGACACCAAGAGGCTGGAAATAATTGGGAGTCAATTTAGAGTCTGTTTGGCATAAATCAAGTAAATTGAGCAAAATATGTCCTTCATATTAACTAGTTACAACTTTATTTGGTAAAATTTAGTGATATTGCTGCATTTGAAATTCTGCTAAGTGTCATACGATGGCATGGTTTTGCTATGCTTTATGTTATGCAGAGCATTAGGTTGTTAAATTGAAAACACCCTGTAATCTCAGTATTGGTTTTGTGTATTTAGGTGACTTGAATGAATGCAAACACTTGATGGCAGTAGTGACTCATTCAAAATTCAGTCAGCAGGAGTCCCTATGTAAAACCAGCTGAGAAGATAGACATTTTGTTTTTATATTTTATTAATCACACCACAGTTAAACTATTCCAGGTTGCCAATATGTATTGTTATTTATTCCAGTTCAGTGGATTTGGGTATATTTATTAGATTTTAACATTTTTCAATTTTTCAGTTGGCTCTTGGAAAGCAAACCTCAACTAATTAAATTTGTAAATAAAATGTTTTAGAGAGAAGTTAGAAATGCCTGATATATTTCATCAGAGAAATGAAGTACAGCAAGTATTTTCAGATTCATCTTTGTAAGCAATGCACTGCTGTAGGATAATACATATTTAAGAGACTCTCAAAGACTTATCTTTTTCCACCTGAAGATATTCACCTATAGCAGCAATCTCCAACCTTTTTTTTCAACCTTTTTCATCTCTTGGCACACGTAAACTAATTACTAAAATTCTGCAGCACAGCAAAAAGTATATTGTTTGCTGGTCCACCAAAAAAACCCCAAAACACATAGGTAAAATTTGGATTCATTCACACTAGACATCTATTGTTGTGTTGGTTGTTGTCATTTTCTTTATTTGACAACATAAGGGAAAAGAAGTCAGTACCCCTGACTAGGTAGTCAGGTATTGCATGTTTTAGAAATCCTGCAGCACACCAGTATGCCTGCCACTTTACTGAACACTGGTTGCAAATCTCTGAGCTATAGTGATTGGAACCAAAAGTGTAGGCGCCATCTATTGGTCACAGAAGCTATGCACAAGGTATTAACCTTTTTGGGCTTTTCAAAAGTGAGATAAAGGAATTTAAAATGACTCGTTCCTTTCTCTTGATAATTTAGGAAGTTGTAGGGTTAGTTTCCAAGTTAGTGAAGTGTATCATGCATCTGCAGGTATCATTATGGTATTTTTTTAAAAATTTATAAACCCTCATGTTATTTAAGCAAATTGTTAAAGTTATCTGTGTAATGAGATAACTACAAAGACAATGTTTCCACAGATTTAAAAAGAAGTAAGGATGTGAATTTTATACTCATAATATAATTATGTGTAGATATTATTCATTATTATTCTTTGAAAATATAACTAATCCTACAAAACTCTGGATTTTCAGAGGATTAATACAACACATTATAGTCATGTCATCTGAAAAACGTGTAGTCACTAATAATTATTTAGGAATTTTAATACATTATGGGGCAATAGAATGACGTGTCCTCCCCGTGGGTAATCACTCACAATATTTAGAGAAAATAAATGTGTGTAGCAAATAGAGAAATAAAGTTATGTTATTTAAGAAAAAAACGTGCTTAATGAGGGGTCAGTTTTAGAATTACAGATTTCAATTAAGAATGTGAGACACTTGAAATGGTCCTTTAAGTAAGATACATTTAGAGGGAATACTAAGCTGTTATCACCACATTTTCAGGGGGCCAGTAAGTTCTTTGTCTTTCTAGAGTTTGTGGTGAATTACACCTGCAAAGTAGCCTTTTTAGTAGGCGGTCATAATGCCTGTGAGGATGCCCACTGGCCCTGTATGTTTGCTTCCTCCCAGTATTTTGATCATTTTATCTTCTTTGCTACAACTCCCTGCGCACCTCCCCCCGCCATGATGTGGTGTTCTGAGAAGGCTGTGAGAACAGAGAGGTATTCTTTTCTCTTTGCTGGGAGAACTGGAGGTTATCAATAATGTTCCTGTGGTTAGAGCATTATGACTTTCATGGACCCTTTTCTCCAAAAACTAATAAAATTATAATTTATGTCTTGTTCCCATAAAGATTAATATATTCCAGACTAGATTCTTTATTACATGTGTATTATTATAGTCATGTTTCCTTTTTATTGAAAACACTGAAGGTATTTTCATAGGTCCCTAAAATTATCATGGGTCCCAGGCACTATGCTAACTGTAGCTAATGAGTAAGAAAGCCCAGTCTGCTGGGGTCCACCCTTTACCCTCAGGGTCCTAAGTATCCCATTTCACCCTTCTGACCTTCCAGAGGCCGGGTATTTGGGGGACTACTCTCAACCCCAGAAACACGTCCTGAAATGTGACTTAAAGGTCTTTGGCCATTTGGAAGGCAACGTGACATGTGAAAAGATAATACTGAGCTTTGCATACACATTAGTCTGTTTGAGCCACCATTACAAAATACCATAGACTGGTGGCATAAACAAGAGAATTTGATTTCTCAGAGTTCCTAAGGCTGGGAAGTTCAAGATCTAGGTCTTAGCTGATTTGATTCCTGGTGGGAGCTCTCTTGCTGGCTTGCAGATGCTGACTTCTCATTGTCCTCATGTGGCCTTTCTTTAGCATACACTTATGTGTGAGCATGTACACATGCACACACACACACAATCTAGGTTTCTTCTTTTTCTTCTGAGGCCACGAATCCCATTATGAGAACATCATCTGTTTTTTAAATATATTTTGTTGATTATGCTATTAAGTTGTCCCATTTTTTTCTCCCTTTTATTCTCCTCTGCCCTGTACTCCTCCACCTGCCATCATCTTCCACCTTAGTTCATGTCCATGGGTCCTACATATAAGTTCTTTGGCTTCTCCATTTCCCATACTATTTTTAACTTCCCCTGGTCTGTTTTGTACCTACCAATTATGCTTCTTACTCCCTGTACCTGTTCCCCATTTTCTGCCTTTCCCCTCCCCACTGATAACTCTCCATGTGATTTCCCTTCCTGTGATTCTATTCCTGTTCTAGTTGTTTGATTAGTTTGCTTTTATTTTTTGCTTCAGTTATTGATAGTTGTGAGTTTGTTGTTATTTTACTGTTCATAATTTTATCATCTTCTTTTTCTTAGGTAAATCCCTTTAACATTTTATATAACAAGGGCTTGCTGATGATGAGCTCTTAACTTTATCTTGCTTGGGAAGCAGTTTTTCTGCCCTTTCACTCTAAATGATAGCTTCGCTGGATAGAGTAATCTCAGATATAGGTCCTTGCCTTTCATGACTTTGAATACTTCTTTCCAGCCCCTTCTTACCTATAAGGTTTCTTTTGAGAAATCAGCTGATGGTTTTATAGGAACTCCTTTGCAGGTAGCAGTCTCTTTTCTCTTGCTGCTTTTAAAATTCTCTCCTTATCTTTAATCTTGGGTAATGTAATTATGATGTGCCTTGGTGTGTGCTTCCTTGGTCCAACCTCTTTGGGACTCTCTAAATTCCTGGACTTCCTGAAAGTCTATTTCCTTTGCTAGATTGGGGAAGTTCTCCTTCATTATTTTTTCAAATAATTTTTCAAATTCTTGCTCTTCCTTTTCTCCTTCTGGCACCCCTATAATTCAGATGGTGGAACATTTAAGGTTGTCCTGGAGGTTCTTAAGCCTCTCCTCATTTTGTTAGATTCTTGTTTCTTCATTCCATTCTGGTTGAATGTTTATTTCTCCCTTCTGCTCCTAACCATTACTTTGAGTCCCAGTTTTCTTCCCTTCACTGTTGGTTCTCTGTACATTTTCCTTTATCTCACTTTTCATAGCCTTCATTTATTCCTCTATTTTTTGTCCATACTCAAACATTTCTGTGAACATCCTGATTACCAGTGTTTTGAACTGTGCATCTGATAGGTTGGCTATCTCTTCATCACTTAGTTGTATTTTTTCTGGAGCTTTGATCTGTTCTTTCATTTGGGTCATATTTTTTTTTTGTCTCGGCACAACTGTTGCATAGTAAGGGCTGGTGCCTTAGATATTTATCAGGGTGGGGCAACCCACGTTGCTAAGTTGTGGCCCTGTATGTTGGGGAGGCCTCCAAGAGGGACAATGATGCTTGCTCAGCTCAGTCGGCTTTCATTGACTTCATCCACTACCCACAAGCAAATTGGGCCCTTCTGGTGCTGATTCCAGGTGTGTGGGCTTGTGTACATTCTAGGACCTGTGAGTCTCTCCAACGGACTCTCCTGTGAGACTGGGAGTTTCTCCCGCTGCCTCAACCTCCACAGGTTTTTCCAGTCATAGGCTTTGAGGCTTTATTTCCCTTGCTGGAATCCCCGGTTATATGGTCTGTCTCACTCCCCAGTTGTTCCTCCTGGTTTATCAGCATGCAAATATGGGACCACCCGGTCTGCTAGCTGCCGCTTCGCCTGCCCTGGTCCTCCAGCTATTGCCTTGACACAGGCCCTCTCCACCCTGTCTGCCAGGA
This sequence comes from Micronycteris hirsuta, assembly GCA_004026765.1. Classification (NCBI taxonomy): domain Eukaryota; kingdom Metazoa; phylum Chordata; class Mammalia; order Chiroptera; family Phyllostomidae; genus Micronycteris; species Micronycteris hirsuta. The sequence continues at coordinate 25,995 of PVJI01006725.1, read as the reverse complement.
AAGGAAAGGTAAAAAATGATAAAGTGGATCAAATTTATGGTGATGGATGGAAATTTAACTTTGGGTGGCAAACACAATGCAATATCCAGTTAATGAATTATAGATCGATTATAAACTTGGAGCTATATAATGTTATTAACCAATGCCACCACAATACATTTAATAAAAGTTAAAAAAATTTCAGGTGTGATTAAAGTCCCAAATTGGTTGACCTTAAAATATGGAGACTATCCAATTTAAGGATACATTTTTAAAGTACCCTTAAGTGGGTACTTTAGTAGCAGGGAGTTTTCTCTGGATAGCAGCTGAAGAGGAAGTCAATGAGATTAGAAGCACAAGTAGGACTGAACGTGCCATTGCTGGCTTTGAAGATGGAAAGGACCAGATGATGAACATGGGCCTCCTCTAGAAGGTAAGAGGGGCCCTTAGTGTTACAACAGCCAGAAACTGGGGCCTCAGTCCTACAACCATAAAAAAAAAGTCTTCCAACAAACTGAAAGAGCTTGTAGAGGTGGATTATTTTCCCTGTGTTCCATGAAGAGCCCAGAGGACACTTTGATTTTGGTCATGTTAAATCCTAAGCAAAGGACCAAGTTGAGACATGGAGGTTTTCTGACCTACACACACTGCAAGATAGTACATGGGTGTTGTTTAAACTGCTATTTTGTGGGCAATTTCTTTAGGCAGCCAGAGAAAACTAATATAAAAACACAATGTTAGAATTAAATTCTACTTTTAGTCGATTCACAATAATGTAGTTATGAGGTAGCACACCCAAATAGTTAGAACAAAAACTCTTTCAGTCAATTTCTAAATATTACCAGATTGTAGAGCTTGATGTCTTCATGGTTATTCTAAATTTTTAAACTTTTGGGGTATACAAATTATAATCAAATGTGTGATTAGTTTTTCTCCATAGGTCTCAAGCAAATTGACATGTCCTTTTTGTTACTCAATAATATTGGTGTTTATATTTTTAAACTGAAGCAAGGAAATACTTGTACAGCTAAGTGGAGACACATTAGGACAATTCTCTTTGTTACACTACAGAAATTCTAGATTTTGTTATATTGTCTACAAATAATGTTGTATGATGAATAATATGGAGCAATGAAAAAAAATTAGGTAGTTTAGGTGCAGAAATGTATTTACCTAAAAGAAATAGTTGAAAATAAAAATATTGTGCATTTTATAAGTTAGAGATGTATTGCTAATTAATTGTCTCACTTTTTACTTTATGAATTCACAAAGAGATTATGCAATGATAAAGATGTTTTATATTAAACCGTCTTAGGAAGGTTGTAGAGAATCACTCTCCCACAGTGTTGGTGAAAATGTAAGTAAGTATAACATCTTTAAGGGCAATTTAGTAACATTTATTAAAATTTAAAATAATCTACCCTTTGATCCAGAATTTCACTTCTATGAATTTATTCATAGATGCATTCTTACATATTCATAAACATATTTATATTTACACAAGGAAAATCTTTGCAATTTTAGTGTAAATACTAAAAATGAAATGTATATGCATGTAACAGGCTGATATGTGATTTTCAGAATCAGTAGAGCTGTATGTTTGATAAGGAAAAAACCTTTAAGAAATATTTTTAAGTAAAAGAAGAATGGTTCAGAATAGCGATTATCTTTCACACTTAAAAATCCATGTTTCCGTGGATAGATGCATCCATAGTGGTGATATGTACACACAAGTAGTACATAAATATGTATATTTGTGTAAAAAGATGTAAATTATGTGAAAGATTTTGTTGCTCATGGAAAACTTCATAAAGATTTGCAGGAAACAATAGACTAGTTATTTCTAAAAAGTAGACTTGAGGTTTGCAGCTGGAAAGAAAATCACCTTTCATTATATATTCTTTGTTTTCTTTCAGTTTTTCACCATATGCCTGCATTTTGATCATACATTTCAGAAAAATCAACTTTCCCTAGAAGGCATTCTTAACTTCTTCCTTAGTATGGTTATTGTCTCATCATCTATAGTTTCCATTTCATCTTTTTGCTCAGGCACAGACATACAGCAAGTAACTCGTCAGTTTAGCAAAGATCTAAAATGAGTTGACAGGTCTGTAAGATAGTAAAATATTGGTATTTAAAAATGGAAGCTCTGTGTATTATTCTTATGATAACTTGCATGTTGTAATTATAATGAATATTTTCACACATGACCATTGTAATTTTCTAAATACTTTTATTATTTTCTTCATTTTCTTCAATGAATTTGGAAATAGAAACATGCTTTAGTGAAAAAAAAGAAATAGAAAAGTTTAATTGAAAACATCTAAATTTTGGTAGTTAACCTAAAGTGTTCATCTTTAATTTTTATTTCTTACATGCTTAATTTGAAATTACAGAGGATATAAATCCCTAAAACTTGCAAATTACATGTGATTTATAGGAATATCTACGAATCATTTTTTGTCATTTGATTTTGCACTTTCTGTACATCTTTTGGATTATTCCTGACTCATGTGGTGTTTTCTGAGATTACTTAGCTGACATTATATCTTAAAACTTTCAGTTGCATTTTATGTAATGACATAAATGTGAAAGTATTATCATGCTGAGTTTTGTTTGTGAAGAGAGCAGTAAGAACTGTTTTGTTAAAGCTGTCATCATAATGATGGTCACTGTCTGTTTTAGACAAGACTCCCAATAGGTAAACGAGGTAGGCACATATAGGCTTGCGGAGTTTTGCTGAGATTGATAGGGTTTCCATCCAATCGGATATCTTCTAGTGCCTTGCGAATGTAAGTCAAATTTTTAACATCGCAAAAGGTATCTTCATGCATCTCTAGAATGTTGTTATTCTAGAAAAGATGAAAATAAGTTATAAGACAAGACATAACATATGCTTAGTACTGATAAATAGTGCATTTGCTTCACCCCATTTTTATCTTTTGTCATGTCCCTCATCAAAAAAAAATGCACCTTATGTGATTATTATACATCAAGCACTTTTTAGATATTGGGGATAAGTCAATTAACAAAATAGATATGAGCTTGCCCTTATAGAGCTTATACTTCAGTAATGGGAATATCAAATAAGGACGTGAACAGACAAATTTACAGAAAAATATGTTATTTCCAAAAAGATTAGAACTACGAAGAAAGGATGGTAACTGTGAAAAGTTATCTTAAGGGACAGCGGCGGAGCTCAGAGGGAGTAGCAGAAGGCGGGGCACTGAAAGCACCAAGGTGAGAGTAACCCGGGCAGCGAGAACCCAAGTTCGAATTCCAAAAAGTTAGTATAGGATGTTCAAGAGTGAGAAATACTCAGTATGGCGGAAGTTAAGTTTGGGAGAGAGTGAGCAAATATCAGGAAGATAGTAGGCCCAGAACTAGATTTTTTAAAAATAGCTTTATTGAATATATTTCACAAACCATAAAATTCACAGATTTTAAGTGTGTGGTCTAGTGGTTTTCAATATATCGACAGACTTGTATATAAGCATCTCCAAACTTTAATTTCAGAACATTTTAAACATCCCCTTAAGAAACCTCATAGCTATTAGCAATTACTTCCCCTTTCCATTACCTCTAGCTCTGCTAAATTCTAAATGAAATCATCTATCACCTTTTGTGACTGATTTCTTTCACTATGAATTATATTTTCAAGGTTCATACATGTTGTAGCATGAATCAGTACTTTTTAAACAATTTCTCAGTGATGTCCTCTTGTATGGATATACTATCTCTCTGTTTATCTATTCATCAGTTAATGGGAATTTGGACTGTTTCCACTTTTTGGCTCTCCTAAATAATGCTTCAGTAAATATTTGTATACAAATTTGGTGTGGACATATGGTTTCACTTTTCTTGGCTATATACCTAGGAGTTGAATTGCTGGGTTATATGTTATAGTAACTCTATTTTAACATTCCGAGGAACTGTTAAACTGTTTTCCAAAGTAGCTACCCCATTTTACACTTTTCTCAACAGTGTATGAGAGTTCCAATTTTCTCTGCATCCTAAGCAGTACTTGTGATTGTCTGTCTCTTTATTTTAGACAACCAAGTGGATGTGATGTGGTATCCCATTGTGGTTTAATTCATTCTTCATGTACAAGACAGGCAAAAGTAAGATGACAGTTATGAACACAGAAACAGAGTTTATTCTTTCATTATTATTTCTTCATTGCTGTATTATTTATTTGCATTACAACTATAAACTATGTTTGCCCACCCCTGTATAGAAATACAATTAATATTTTATACTGATTTTATAACCTGCCACATTTATTAGTTCAAGTAGTTTAATGGGTTCTTCTTGACTTTCTATATAAAATATTTGTATTGATAGATCAATTTGGTGAGTATTTTCATCTTAATATAAAGCCTTTCAACCCATGAATATGGGCATATCTTTTCTTTATTTATATCTTTTCTTCTCCAGCTATGTTGAGGTATAACTGACAAATAAAATTATACATATTTAAGGTGTGCAGCATAATGTTTTATATATGTATATATTGTGAAATAACAACCACAATCAAGATAATTCACATTTCTATCAACTCACATAATTACCTTTTATGTGGGTATGTGGTGAGAACACAAGATCTTTCAACAAATTGCAAGTATATAATACAGTAATATTAACTACGGTCACTATGCTGTATGTATCCAGAAATCATTCTCCTGGATCACTGATTTTATACCTTTGTCAACATCTCACCATGTCTCCCACCCTCTAGCCCCTGGTAGCCACCCATCTACTCTCCGCTTCTATGAGTGTGACTTCTTTAGATTCCACATATGAGATCGTAACAATATATGTCTTCAGTGTCTGGCTGATTTCACTCAGCATAATGTTCTCCAAGTTCATCCACATCATTGCCAAAGGCAGGATTTCCTTATTTTTAAGGCTTTTAAAATTGTATTTTTATTGTATTACATCGCATACACATACCACAGTTTGTTTATTCACTCATCCATTGACAGAACCTTGAGCTGTTTCTGCCTCTCGGCTACTGTGAATGTGGGAGTACAGGTGCCTCTTCAAGAAACTGACTTCCTTTTCCTTAGATACATAGGACTGTTGGATCATATGATAGCTCTTTTTTTAATTTTTCAGAGAGCCTCTATGCTTTTTTCATAATGACTACATCACTTTATATTCCTACCAACGGCATACAAGGGTTCCCTTTCCTCCACATCCTCGCCAGCACCTACGTGTTTGATCTTTTTTACATGAGCCATTCTAAAACGTGTGAGGTGATAGAGCCTGTGGTTTTGGTTTGCACTTCCCTGAGGACCACTGCTGTGGGGCACCTTTACATATACCAGTTGGCCATTTGTATATCTTCTGCAGAGAAATGTCTATTCAGGCCCTTGCCAACATTTTAATTGGGTTAGTTGATTTTCCCATTGATTGTTTGAGTTCTGTGTATATTTTAGATATTAACCCATTATTAAATGAATGGCTTGCAAATATTACCTGTGAGTTGTTTCTTTTTAATTTAATTTCTTAATTTCATTTTCAGATCGTTCACTTCTAGTGAATACATACACAATTAATATTTGTGTATTAAATTTGTAACTTGCTGCATTGCTCAAGTCATTTATGAGATTTCCTTTTTCACTTATTGCTTAAGGAAAATGTTGTTTAATATTAAGATACTTGTGAATTTCCCAATTTTTCTTTGTTGTTGACTTCTATTCTCATTTCATTGTCATCAGAAAAATAATTTGTACAATTTTAATTCTTTTCAATTTGCTGAGGCCTGTTTGGTTGCTTTGTATATGGTCTAACCTAGCAGATATGGTCTATCCTCGTACACCTAAGAAAAAGTTGCACATTGCTGTTGTTTCACAGATGACGGTTAGGTTTAGTCAGTTAACAGTGTTATTCAAGTCTTTTTTTTTTTTTCTAGTTGATCTTATGGCTAGTTGGTTTATCCATTAAGTGGAGTATTGGAGTATCCAACTATTATTGTTAAACTTTCTATTTCTCCCTTTAGTTCTGACCATTTATTCTTCACACATTTTGAGGCTCTGTTGTTAGGTGCATATATATTTATCAGCATTATATCCTCCTGATGAATTGGCTCTCTTATTGTTACAAAATATCCATTAGTCATAATACAGATTTAGTACCTATGTACTGTACTATTCCTTTGGTAGATAATAGATACATGTTTCTAATAACTGTGCCTCACATTGAAGGATTTACCGTGTTGCAGTAACTGTATGATACACTTTATAAACAAAAACTGAGATGCAAGGGGGTTTAGATATTTGTACAATTATTAAGTTGTGTTCGAAGTAGAATTTTAGCTCAGGGAATCTGCTTTTTCCAGAGCTATCATTCTTTTTAAAAAAATATTTTATTTATTTTATTTTTAGACAGAGGGGAAGGCAGGGAGAAAGAGAGGGAGAGAAAGATCAATGTGTGGTTGCCTCTCGTGACCTCCTACTGGGGACCTGGCCCACAACCCAGGCATGTGCCTGACTGGGAATTGAACCCTCTACCCTGTGGTTCACAGGCCTGTGCTCAGTCCACTGAGCCACACTAACCAGGGTCCACAGCTATGATTCTTGCTTAGTATGCTATATATTGGCAAACATTTTTCAAATGAACCAAACTGGGATTTTTATATGAGCATTAAAACTAAATATAAATTGAAGACAATGTAAATGAGAAATAACTTTATGCTAGATATTGATGAGGTGGTTGTGAAAGAAGTATTTTATTTTATTTTTTAAAGAGTTTTATTTATTTATTTTTACAGAGAGGGGGAGGGAGGGAGAAACAGCAATGTGTGGTTGCCTCTCACATGGCCCTCACCGGGGACCTGGCCTGCAACCCAGGCATGTGCCCCGACTGGGAATTGAACCAGGACCCTTTGGTTCCCAGCCCCTGCTCAATCCACTGAGCTACACCAGCCAGTGCTGAAAGAAGTACTTTATTTATTTATTTATTTTTTAAAATTCTAAATCTTTCAAATGCTTCAATTTATTTATTTATTTTTTAACATTTTTATTTATTTATTTTTAGAGAGAGGAGAAGGGAGGGAGACACGGAGAGAAACAGCAATGTATGGTTTCCTGTCACATGGCCCCCACTGGGGACCTGGCCTGCAACCCAGAAATGTGCCCTGACTGGGAATAGAACCGAGACCCTTTGGTTCCCAGCCCGTGCTGAAAGAAGTATTTTAAATGGTGCTCTTCATACCTTCTTAAAGCTTAAAATAAAAAAGGTAAAGCTAACTGCTTTTTAATTTTTTATTTTTCAATTACAGTTAGCATATAATATTATAGTAGTTTCAGGTGTATAACCTAGTGATTAGACATTTATATAACTTATAAAGTGATCATTCCAATAAATCTGACACCCATCTGACACCATACATAGTTATTATGATACTATTGACCATATGCCCTATGCTGTATTTTATAACCTCATTATTATTCTAGAATTACCAATTTGTACTTTTAATCCCTTCACCTTTTTTTGGCCATCCCCCATCCCTCTCCCATCTTGAAAAAATCAAAATGTCTCTGTATCTATGAGTCTGTTTCTGTTCTGTTTGTTAATTTACGTTGTTTTATAGATGCCACATATAAGTGAATAAGGCATTTGTCTTTCTCTGCCCGACTTACTTCACTCAACACAATACCCTCTAGTTCCATCCATGTTGTTGCAGATGGCAAGATTTATTTCTTTTTAATAGCTGAGTCACATTTTGTTCTATATACACACCACTTCTTTATCCATCCATCTATTGATGTACTTAGATTGCTTCCATAGCTTGGGTATTGTAAATAACGCTGCAATGAACATATGGATACATATGTCTTTTTGATTTAGTGTTTGGGTTTCTTCAGCTAAATACCCAGAGGTAGGATAGCTGGGTCCTTCTTTGTCTTTTGTTATAGCCTTTGTTTTAAAGTCTATTTTGTCTGGTATAAGTATTACTACCCCAGATTTTGTTTTGTTTCCATTTTCATGAAACATTTTTTCCCATCCCTTTACTTTCAGTTGGTGTGTATCTTTTAATTTGAAGTGAGTCTCTTATAGACAGTATATGTAAGAGTTTTGTTTTGTTATCCATTCAGCCTCCCTATGTATTTTTTATTGACACTATTACAGATGTCCCCCATATTCCCCACTTTGCTCCCCTCTACCTAGCCTCCCACCAGCCTTCAGCACATGGTTGTCTGTGTCCATGGGCTATGCATATATTTCTACGGCTAATCTTTTCTAGTCACCTCTACCCACCTCCCCTCTGAGATTTGTCAGTCTGTTCCATGTATCCATGCCTCTGGTCCTATTTTGTTAATGGATTATTGTATTCATTAGATTCCACATATAAGTGAGATTGTATGGTATTTGTCTTTCTCCGACTGGCTTATTCTGCTTAACATAATCTCTAGACTCATACATGCTGTTGCAAAAGGTAAGAGTAATTCTCTTTTATAGCCACATAGTATTCCATTGTGTAAATGTACCTTATCTCTTTTTATACACTCATCTATTAATAGGTACTTCAGCTTTTTCCAGATCTTGGTTTCTGTAAATAATGCTGCTATGAAAATAGGGGTACATATATTCTATTTCATGGGTGTTTTAGGATTCTAAATATATGTTTCACTTTTTATTTTTTTGAAAAACTCCATACTGTTTCTCACAGTGGCTGTACCAGTCTTCACTCCCACCAACAGTGCACTGGGGTTCCCTTTTCTCCACATCCTTGCCAACACTCATTTGTTGATTGATTGATGGTAGCCATTCTGGAAGGTGCAAGGTGATATGTCATTGTGGTTTTAATTTGCATTTTTCTGATGATTTGTAATGCTGAACACTTTTTCATATGTCTGTTGTCCATTTGTATGTCCTCTTTGGAGAAGTGTCTTTTAAGGTCCTTTGCCAATTTTTTAAAATTTGATTATTTGTCTTTCAGGTACTAAGTTGTATAAGTTCTTTATATACTTTGGAAATTAACCCTTATCAGATGTGTCATTGATGAATATGTTTACGCATAGATTGGGTTCCCTTTGAATTTTGTTGATGGTTTCTTTTGTTGTGTGAGGGCATCTGGCTGTGACATCTGTTATGACCCATGTGCATCCCTCCTGAAGCTGCATGCTTAGTCAAAGAAGATGACCTTCCCAGCTAGAGAAGAGGACTGCTCTTCAGTCAAGGGTGTACGAGTAGCTATACCCCCCTGCAAGAACCTCTAAATAGCTGTCCCTATGTCTTTTGATTGGAGCATTTAATCCATTTGTATTTAAAGTAATTATTGATAGATATGTATTTATTACCATTTTATTATCCATATTATTATTTTTTCTTTTTTTCCTTCTTATTAAAGAAGATTATTAAACATTTCTTGTAATACTAGTTTGGGGTGATGAACTCCTTTAGTTTTTTTTGCTTGTTTGTTTATTTTTTCTTGTCTGGGAAGGTCTTTATCCATCCTTCAATTCTAAATGATATCTTTGCTGAGTAGTATAAGGTTGTCTGTGGGTCCTCGCTTTTCATCACTTTGAATATTTTGTATCGATCTCTTGCAACCTGCAAAGTTTCTGTTGAGAAATCAGCTGCTGGTTTTATGGGAGCTCCCTTTTAGGTAACTAACTGCTTTTCCCTTGCTGCTTTTAAAATTCTCTCTTTGTCTTTAATCTTTGGTAAATGTATCTTGGTGTGGGTTCTTTTGGTTTTATTTTGTTTTGGAGTTTCTTCCTGGGCTGGTCTATTTCCTCTGCTAAGAAAGTTGAAGTTTTCTGTTATTATTTCTTTAAATAGGTTTTCAATTCCCTGCTCTCCCTCTTCTCCTTCCAGTAGCATTATGGTGCAAATGTTGGTATGCTTCTGTTGTTACAGAGTCCCCTTAAGCTATACTCATTCTTCTGAATTCTTTTTCTTTTTTGTTTTTATGATTGGATGTTTGTGCTACCTTATCTTCCAAATCACTGATCTGATCCTCTATGTGATCTAATTTACTGTTGGTTCCTCCTAATGTATTTGTCATTTCAGTAATTGTAGTCTTTATTTCTGACTGGTCCTTTTTTCTGGCTTCTATTTCCATTTTTATGTTTCCTATCTCTTTGTTGACATTCTCACTGAGATCATTAATCATCCTTATAACCAATGTTTTGAAATCTGCGCCTGGTAGATTGCTTGTCCCCATTTTGTTTAGTTCTTTTTCTGAAGTTGTTCTGATTTTTCATTTGGAACATGTTTCTTTGTCTTTTTTTTTTGCTACCTCTCTGTTTATTTCTATGTATTACATACAGCTGCTATGCTTCCTGGTCTTATGTAGTAGGTGTTCTGTAGGGTCCAGTGGCACAGTATGCCTGCTCACCCAAGCTGGGAGCTCTGGCTGTGCCCCCCATGGGAGCTGTGCACACTCTCCTTTTATAGGTGAGCCTTGATTGCTGTTGGTAGGTCAATGGGAGGAATTTACCCCCTGGCCAATTGGCAGCAAGGACTGGCTGAGATCACAGTGGAGGATTTGCTATACAGGGGACAACCCATGGGGCACAACTCACTCAGGAGGACTTTGGTGCCCACTGAGTCCATCCCTTAGATATGCTGTTGTGGAGGTAGTTGTGTGGTGCTTCAGCATGGTCTGAAGCTGTCCACCAAATACACTGGCTCTAGGGCCTCCTATAGATCAAGGTCAGCTGCATCCTATTTCCTGCCTGGAGCCACACAATATGAGCTACAAACCAATCTGCAAATGGCTGTTACTTGTGCTGGGCTTAGTGGTGCCCAGGAGAGGCCAAGCTGTGAATCAAGGTTGGCTGCTGCTAGTGCCAGGCCTGGGGCCACTGAGCAAGAAGTACAGGGCATGCTGAGGCCAGGTGCTACTTGCTTGAAAGACTTTGGGGAAATGCACAGCATAAGCCATGACAAGACAGATTATTTGTATGGAAAAGCCACTGGAATCAGCTTGGGTGGGTCTGTAAGTAAGGTGGGGTAGGATCTTGAGGAATCAATAATGTGGGGCAAACAGTGTTACCCAGGTTGATGGAGACTCAGATATGATGTTCACCTGCTGGCTCTGTATGGGGAGGACTCAGCAAAGGAACAATGGCATCTGCCAGCACTTCTGTCTGGAAGAAACCTACCCCTCTAGCCCTTAACCTGATGCCAGACTGTTCAGTCCTCTCTGTATGTCCCTGACACCTTTTGAGCTGGTACCCCAGTGCTGGAGCTCAGAGTGAGTGAGTTGGTCAGTGAATAAGTCCATGTGCAGGTCCTTTAAGAGGAACAGCTGGTACTCCAGAGCCTTCTGTCTTATTCATCCACAACCCCCTTTGGTTTTTCACAGCTGAAGTTCTTTGAACTTCTCAGGGCTGGGATCCCTTGCTCCTCAGAGGGGTGACCTCCACAGCCAAGCTATCCCTCCTGATTTTTAACAACCACATGTGGGCGTGGGACCAGCTGGTTCTGCATCTCTGCCCCTCCTACCAGTTTTGATGTGGGTTCTTCTGTGTACCCTTAGTTATAGGACTTCTGTTCAGGTAGATTTCAGGCTATTCTGAATGATGGTTTTTCTGTAATTTAGTTACAATTTTGATGTGGTTTTGGGAAGATGCAAGTACTGCATTTACCTACTCTGTCATCTTTATTGAAAGCCCAAAAGGCAATTACTTTTAAAGAAATCTTATATTGTATACACAAATATATTATGTTTAATTATAACATCAGAGACCTGGTTACTTTATAGAGTCAATATCATCACAGACAACTATAAAAATCATAATTTCAAATTAGAAAACACATTATAATATTTCTTTGAGGATATCCTTGAAAGTTCTCCTTCTCATCATACATAAGGCAAGAAATCCTCATATGTTGGAAATCACTCCCAGGAAAGAGATGACAAAAGAGGGCCATCTAAACACAGCGTGAGGACTAGGAAGGAAGTAAGAGAGTAAACACTACCAGAAAAACTCTCAAAAGAGTCAGGTATCCAAGACTCGGAGACAGATATACATAAAAGGATGGGAAGCATATGTTAATAGAATAAAAAAAGACACAGGGGTAAATATTTACAGAACCCACACAGAAAAAGATAGAAATTAGAGACCTGCTCTCACATAGCAAAATCACCTTGCCAAAAGATTGTAATATTGCATTATGATATCATTCCTTTGAGCACACAATGGATGTATTATCTACAGATTTATTCTATAAAACAGATGAAATTATTACAGAAAGTAGATTACAGCTGAAGACCAAAAGTTATATCCAAAATAAGAATAATTTATCTTTTTTGTTTTAACCATTTTGTTAAAAATGTTTGTTTTAATTGAGCATATTTTAGTATATTTAAATGAAATATATTTAGAAATGTTAGATCATAACATTTTTGGAAATGTGTTTTGACTCATTACTTTAAAGATAAAATTTAGATTAATGGGATTTAAAATAAAGTAAATCTTCAAATATGTCAGCTTAGGAAAAACTGCACTTTCATAATCCAGAAAAATGGAAGACTGTCGTTGCTGAGCAGATAGAATGCCCTAGGATTGAATTCAATTCAATATATAAAACCTAAAGATAAAATCAAAAGGCTAAAATTGACATTTGTTTCCCTAAAAGCTAGAAATCAAGTTAGATTTTTTTCTCTTTTTCTCTTCCATTTCTAATAATAACACATTTTTTAATAATAACACACTTAAAAATCAGCTAAAACTTCTGATTTTTTTTTCAAAAGAAGCTTTGTGTGCCAAAAAAATGTATCGTGATTTGGCAAATAGTGAAAATAAAAATTAAGGCTATTAGAAACAGAGTCATGAACTTCTAAATACCTCGTTGTCAGATGGAGAGAGAGAATGACTGAGAGAAAGGAGAAAAAAAAGAAATATTGTCACAGTGTGTCAATATGACTTTAAAAAGATCTTCGTGGCTCTCGATTTTCTCCTATTTGCCTTTGTCTTCCTTGGAGCTGTTGGGCATACCTTGCTAGGGGAAGCTTACCTGGAGATGAAGGGCCCGCAGGTTTTCAGGGAGTGGCAGAGGGATGTGGTCCAAGTTGTTATCAGTGAGGTAGAGGTGATGGAGATCATACATATCCTGGAAACATTCCAAATGTGGAGACTTAATACGAATGAGTGATGCCACAGTTGTATTTTCATTCCCTGTCCATGCAATGATTTGTAAAATACCACAGGCCTGTTCGGGTCTCATTTAGTAAAGCCGACGCAGATTAGTTTTCTAAGTTACTAGACAATGCGAATGAATTTTGGAAGAATTGAGGACAAGCAGCTATCTCTTGATGAACATGAAACATGTTTCTCAATCTCTAGGAAGATACTTCCTTTGTCCACTCTAGCTGTCTCAGTTTACATCAGTCACTGGCTTCTCATTCTCTATTCTGTAAAAGAATTTTGAGGATTTGGGTGAGGTATAGTAAAAATTAATTTCATGTTATAAAGTTGGAGAAAGGAGAATTTCTGCCCAACAAAAGCCTTCTCTTTCTAGCCTGAGTTTCCGGGAAAGGACAGCCGAGCAAGACAGAAAAAGTTTAGACAATAAGAGACCCATTCTAGCCAAATACCAGAGGACAAATTGTAATTCACCGCCACCCACGCCAACAAAAGATGAATAGAGAGACCGCACTTCTGCCGTTGCCAGGTTCTAATGAGGTGCCCTAACTCTCTTGCCCAAGAGCAGGTGTTGCAAGATGTCCAGTAGAGAGACAGGATTTTCATCATTGTCCAGGGCTAGTGGGTCCGCACAACAACTTCCGGTCACCAAGGAAGTAATGTGACATCCCTTCAAAGAGTATTTTTAATGTATTTGTTCAACATATATTTAGAAGACTGGCTTGAAATAAGAAAGCCCGTCGGTTGCTTTCTCAGATTTACACTGTTTTCCAAGCAAATCATTCTAACCCTGAGCTTGCTTCCTTCACTTAAAAAGCCAAATTCATAAGATTAACTGAATCTATCATTCTTCTAAAGTAATTTAGAGGCCTTTTATCCCCAAGGCACCAAGCACACCCTGTAAAAGTAGTTATCCTTTTAACCACATTAAGTGCTCTCCTTGAGTGGAAGTTTTGATAAACACAAACTACCTGCCAACCACCATTTCCAGATAGGCACCCACTTCTTATTCCATTTCTGCTTTTTGTTCTTGGTGCTTGGCCAGCCTTGAAAAGTACCCGGGTACAGCATGATAAATAGTGTTGTAAAGTTTATTTTAGAAGTTAAAAATCTCATCAAAGTGAATTCCTTTAGAGGAATAAAAGCAGCTAGTCATTGACTGCAAATGGAATGGGAAGATGAAAGTCTTTAATATCCAAACCTAAAACTCACTTTAAATGCTTCTTGCTTTATTCCTTTCCTTCCGAGTCTGTTGTTGCTCACATCGATGAATGTCAACGTGGTGGGCAGCTCTGGGAGCTGCCGTATTTTGTTGTCACGCAGGACAAGCTCTTGGAGTCGAGGCAGTTTTTTGAATGCATCTTCATCGATCTCAGATATTAAATTTGATGTCAGATCAATCCTCCTTAAATCACCTAGAAGAAAAAAATGAAGTAGTGAAATATTCTTGAAATGTGTTGTTCATATAAAAATATGAATGTAAACTTCCTACATACAAGCAAACTTAAACATGCATTTAATTACAAATGACCAGTTAATTAATTATTTCTAACTACTTTAGAAAAATGTAATTGTTTCTTCTAAATACTATTCATATTTATGCACTTATTAAAAAAGTATACCTTTAGCAAAGAAACTGACACATTATATTTAAAGTGACTAGTTTTTTTTCACTACATTCTAAATAAACTTTATCTGGATTTAACTATTTAAAACTTTTTCCTCAGTGATGACAGACTGTTGTATTTTCTAGCAGTCAAAGATACATTGGTATTAAAATACAAAGTCTTTAAAAAGAAATTTTTAGTGATTAAAACATTTTATGAAGACCGGTACAAGAATTCTTCTCTGTCGACAACAGTTATAACATCAGAATTTAGGCTTGCGTTCTTCAATCATAACATAATTGTCTGTGTTTTTTAAAAGATTTTATTTATTATTTTTAGACAGAAGAGAAGGGGGCGAGAAAGAGAGGGAGAGAATCATCAATGTGTGGTTGCACTCACACGCCCCCTGCTGGGGACCTGGTTGGAAACCCAAGGCACGTACCCTGACTGAGAATCAAACCAGCAACCCTTCAATTCTCAGGCCGGCACTCAATCCACTGAGCCATACCAGCCAGAGTCAGTAGTTGTGTTTTAATGGGAGTCTCTTTAAACAAAAAATCTTAGTAAATACATGACCATGACATTTTACTCTTAATGCGATAACATGATAATAAATTCTAGCCTGTAAGATACTTATCATTTTTATTCAGTTGAAAAATTTATTTGAAAATATCTACAACTACATAGTTTTGTGATGACCTTTAATTATTCATAATTTTTTCTTATAAATTAAAACAAATCCTCAAACGGTTGAAGAAGAAAAGATAATTGATTTATGAGCCATATTTTATATTTAGCTATCATGTTCAGTACCAACATTTTATAGCACAAAAAATGTAGGGACTTCTGTAAAGAAGAGAACATTAGTGCTGTTGTTCATACTTAGGCTTGCAAAATCATTTCTGTTGATCTTTTTAATTCTGTTAAAGCGGGAATAGAAATAAGCAGTGTTCTTGGGCAGTGGAGGAATAGCATCAAGTTCATGGTCATCACAGTAAACAGTGGTGCTTATACAAGTACACAGAAGGCAGGTTGGAAAATCTGAAAGATAGAGACAAATAATTATAATTAAGTAACAAAAGCAATTTCTAACAATGCGATTAGCAATATCTGTTAAACAAGATTAGAATCTCATCCAGGCAATCCTGGTATATTTAGTATTTTCTTACATAGTTTTCTACAAGTGGAATACTAGTCAAATATGCCAATTAAAGCTCACCCAATAATTAGTATATTTTTTGTAAGGTTTTAAATTTTTATTTTAAATTACTGAATGGATGCTGCACAGATGTTACTTTCATACTTAGAAATTCTATCTTCAAATGTGAACATTAATACTGTATTTTTTATAAATTTATAGCATCACATGTAATGTTTTTATTAGCTCTTTGATTCCATATTTAAACACCCCACTGAAGCAAAATCTACTTCAAGAAAAATACAGTGTAATAATTACTAATATTATTTCACTTAGTATATATATTTTTACTCCTTTCTGTGTAAATGGCACTATGCTAGCGGGTGAAATCGTGTTAAGCACAAAGAGACAGAGTTCTATTTATGATCTGCTAGGTAAGATGAATGTTAATCACATAAATAAATGAAACTATGACTATGTGAAATATCATGAAGTATCATCTGAGCATAACATAGAAAATTTGATCCAGTTTGACAGTCATGGTGCTCCGAGGAGATGAACACTGAATTGAAGAGAAGGAGTCGACTGTACTGGTAAGGGAGGCATATGCAGGTGGAGGAAGCAGCGCACACCCAGTTCCTTCACTTCGGAACGACTAAAGTTCATGTCGGCACAGGGCAGAGAGCATTGGAATGTGTAGGACATAACATGTATGGTCTTATAGGCCATGTTACAGGTGTTGTCCCTTATCCTATGTAGGGGCAGGGGTATTATGTTATCAGATTGGCATGTTGGATATCACTTGCTTGATGGTGTGGTGGAAGTCTAGGGGAGGGCCAGTGGACAGAGTAGAGACGGCTTATTGTCTAGATAAAAGACAATGGTTGCTAGGGTAATTGTGATAGAGAAGCGAACAGATCCAAACAATATTTGTTAGGCTACCTTATATCTCAGCATATTAATCTATTTTTCTCCATTGATTATACACACATGCACACCTACCCCTTCTTCACTCTTAGTTTAATGGTCTTGTTGAGGTAAGTAGCTTCTAAGGGATACAGAGAAGCAATGACCAGAAGGAAAGCAGGGAAGGAGGATAGGGCAATAGGAGGCATGCGAAGTGGAGAAAGTGTGAAAGAAAAGGAAATAGAAAACAATCAAGGCTGCTGAGCTGTTAGGCAAATTAAAGACTTAACAATGCCTCTTGGGGTAGTTATTGTGCTGATTACGGGAGATTTCAGTAAAACCTATGGAGTGATGAGGCCGAAAGCCAGATTACAGTCAGTGAAGGAGAAAGTTGGAGGTGAGGAAATAGTGACAGCAAATATAGATGATGTTACTGAGATATTTGACTGTAAAAAAGTAGGTAAGAGAGATGGTGGTAACTGTAAAAAGATTATTTGTGTTCTGTATATAATGAGGGATATTGACTTAAATAGGAGATTTTCAAGAACCCAAAGTATAACAAGGACGCTGAGAGGGAAGTGGGAAGTGAAGTTCAAAGCCCTCTGGGAGAATGTGCATTCCACACGTGGGAGTTCCTCTGTTGCTGCAGGAAGTGAGATGGAGTTGTAGGTAAATTATATGCCTGAAAACAGTAAGACCAAAGAGCTGCTGGCCGGAAGATGGCATTTTCTTTGGGCAATAGGAGGATTAGCTTTCTGAAGAGCCTGAGGAGGAAAGGAGAAAGGAGAGGAAGTGTCCTGAGAGGTGAGATGAATGGAGAAATTGAAATACGCCGTCGGAATTATAGAAGGGACCAATGGGGGAATTTCCTCAGTGATCAGTTCATCCCTACTCAGTGGAAACTTTCCTGGCTTTAGCATTGAAAGTCCCCTATCCTGGGGACCTCTCACTCACAGGCAAATAAGGATGCTTTGTTGCCTTAATTCAAATATCAAGAACTAGTAATGCAACTAAGATAAAACATATAATTAATCATGCTCTATAGCTCTAGTACAAATATACTCCCACTCAGACTTTTTTGAATTTTTATTCAAGCAATGCGAAGTTCCTCATATCCTTCATATCCTTTAAAACATCAGCAGAGGCTAAAGAAAAACACCCTGGCTGTTTAGTCTCAGCACAGTCAATATGATGAAGAAAATTATACCAGAAGTTACGCAGCTATCTCAGCTCTTGGCTTGTCTCCATCTGGCTGCTCCTGAGTCTGGATTTCCCAAAGAACAAATTTCTAGGGAGCACTGGGCTGTAGAAGAGTGAGGACAACACACACTCAAAGGTCTCACCTACTGTATCGGTGCCTTACTCAGC
Organism: Micronycteris hirsuta; assembly: GCA_004026765.1. Classification (NCBI taxonomy): domain Eukaryota; kingdom Metazoa; phylum Chordata; class Mammalia; order Chiroptera; family Phyllostomidae; genus Micronycteris; species Micronycteris hirsuta. The sequence goes on along the minus strand of PVJI01006725.1, from coordinate 7,891 downwards.
AGTGAGCAGTTACATTCATTTTGGGAAGTCTCAATAATTTTCAACTTGTAAACTTTTTAAGAACTTTCTGCATTCTATGTGTGTGGGTGACTTGAGTGTTGTTATCAATGTTTTTGTAAATATTTACTGTGTTTTTTCTATTTAGCTTAATTCCAACAATTCTGTACTTTAATAAAACATTCTAAACATTGCAACTGCCCCTAACAACTAGTAATGTACTTACTAATGTCTTATTGCTATCATTAAATAGGAAAATCATTTACTATAACAACTTCAGGAATAAAAACAACTTTAGAAATAAAAAATTTAAAAGGGAGCTGTAAAATAATTAAAACTTCCTAATTTTTCCAATCAATATAAATTAATATTTGCCCTTTATTATATTTTTGAAGGCCTTTTATTCTACATATTTATGGCTGTGCTAATTTAACAATAGTTTCTTAGAGTAATTATATATATTCACACCATTTATAATTTAATTATAGTCTTTCCACTCATAACTTAAGACTATTTTATATGGCTTCAGAATATTATTTTTAGAAATGTGTGTTAATAGTTAAAATATATTTTGATTTTTAGCCCCGGCTGGTGTAGCTCAGTGGATTGAGCGCAGGCTGGGAACCAAAGGGTCCCAGTTCGATTTCCAGTCAGGGCACATGCCTGGGTTGCAGGCCAGGTCCCTGTGAGGGCCTTGTGAGAGGCAACCGTACATTGCTGTTCTCTCCCCCTCTTTCTACCTCCCTTCCCCTCTCTCTAAATATATATATATATATATATATATATATATATATATATATACACACATATATATTTTTTTAGTGTAATAATGTTTCTAAACTAACTTTGATGAATTTGTAAGACTACAATTTAATTTTAATATTAGAATTTCTGGTGATGCTTTTTCTCTAGAACTTAAAATGTGAATTAAAATTTAACTTTATTACTCACATTCAGATTACTTTAGCGACATCATTTTTTGAAAAGTCAGAGAGAGAGCATTTTGATGTGAGTCCACTTGAATAACCCCAAGAATGACACTAATAAGAAATATAGACAAATTATAAAATCACATTTAATCCCAGAATTGCTTCCCATTGATGAAAATGCTCTGGTTTAGATCACCTTTGGCCGTACAAGATGGAATTCAGTGTAATGGACCAATTGCCTCTCTTTCCTTCTCTCTGCTTCTTCCTCGGACTGAGTGAGAAGAAGCCTGCTTCCCAACAGAACAGGCTGCCTTCAAGAATCGGAACAGGCTCACTTCAAAGCCAGGGTGTGAACCTAAAGGCCATGTGATCTCGGGCAAATTCCTACCCTTTTAGAGCTACTACCTCAGTAATGATGAAAAGGTGAATGCTAACACCTTCACAGGAAGTTTGTTACACTCACATGAGATAATGTAAAGTGCTGAGCATTAGGGCCCACAGATATTATGTGCTCAATCAATGTAAAATATTATTACTAGTACCACCATCATTATCATTCATCATCAACAACATTATCACCTTGAACTGCTGTGGCCTGATCTCTCAGACATAGATTCTGACCTTGCTAATAGCGTACCCTTTGTTGTAGAAATGCATTCCATCAACCACATAGGTTTCGAGTAATGATGTCAGACAAATATTTTCATTCTAAATCTTTGGTTATTTGAAAATTTACAACATGGTCAAACTACTTTATATTTAAATACAAAATAGAAGTGTATCTCTTGTTTCAAACCTAGTCTATTGCAAAACTTTCTCTTTGGGTCATGTGGGATCCTTGTGGACTTGGAGTTTGGCAGTCTTGAGGGTTGACCAAGTGGACTTAGTCACAGTTCAGCATTGATGGACCTGACCTTCACTGGTTTGTGGACCCAGAACCCTGGGGAATTCAGGCTCCTGTGGGGAAGAGCCATCAATCAGCCTGGGGGTGGACTCCTCCTCCTCCTCTTCAGCCTCCTCTGGTTGTGGGGGTGGGGTGAGGAGCTCTCTGTTCCCTGAAGGCATCATTGTCGCTATTTCAATCTGAAAAAGAAGCAGATTTTGATCAGGCAACCTCAATCACCCCTTTGGCGGTGAAACGAATTTTAAATATATCCATCTCTGCCACAAGAGGGCACTCGTGTTCTGACTGGCCTGCTTGCCTGGGAGAGCCCAGGTAGTTCCTTAGTGCTATTGTTTCTAATTAGTTCGATTCTCAAATCTTAGTAATAGCTTCTAATGCCTTTTCGTGGGGAAGGGTGTTCTTTACTTTTAAATACTTTGATGTTTGTTCATTCCATAAATTAAAAAAAAAACCTTATAGTTTTCTAAATACATGGCATTGCAAGAATGCATAATTTGAAAGATTCAAATTAACTCGATGTGTAGAGTCTCCTTCACCCCGCCGCCCAATTCTACTCGCCTCCAAGATAATACCCAATAAAAAAATTGCTGTGTATATTTTAGTCTTTTTAATTCTTGGCCCTCTGGATTCAAATATTCTGTTCCTTTACAACAACTTACACTTCCTCCAATTGTATTTTATTGAAAAGTATCCTTTCTACTAAAATGCAATACATGCAGACATGAAACTGTGATTTGATGATGATATTCCAATTCTCATACATTTTTCATATCAAGTGTTACCAACGATATTTGGGAATGTTAAAATCGACTTTGAGTTTTGATAATAGTAGACATTAAAATTTTAAAAAATACTCAGTTTTTCATAGTTTATAGATTTTCATTGTTGACATTATTACAGATGTCCCCCATTTGCCCCCCCTTTGTGCCCCTCTACCCAGCCCCCTCCCCACACCCCCACCTCTACCACACTTCTGGTATGTGCCCATGGGCTATGCACATGTGTATATGCATACATGTTCTTTGGCTAATCTTTTCTAGGCCTCCCTACCTCCTTCCCCTCTGACATCTATCAGTCTGTTCCATTTATCCATGCCTCTGGTCTTATTTTGTTCATCAGTTTACTTTGCTCATTAGATTTCATTTATAAGTGAGATCATATGGTATTTGTCTTTCTCTGACTGGTTTACTTCACTCAGCATAATATTCTTCAGGTCCATCCATGCTGTCACAAAGGATAAGATTTCCTTCTTTCTTACAGCTGTGTAGTATTCCATTGTATAAGTGCACCATAGCTTTTTTATCCTCTCACCTACTGATGGGCACTTTGGCTCTTTCCAGATCTTGACTCAATACCAAGAAGACAAACAATCCAATTAAAAAAATGTGCAAAGGACCTCAATAGATACTTTTCCAAAGACAATATACAAATGGCCAATAGACATAAGAAAAATGTTCAATGTCACTAATCGTCAGACAGATGCAACTTAAAACTACAGTGAGATATTACTTCATACCCGCCAGGATGGCTACAATCAATAAATCAACAAACAACAAGTGCTGGAGAGGATGTGGAGAAAAGGGAACCCTAGTGCACTGTTGGTGGGAATGCAGACTGGTGCAGCCACTGTGGAAGAGTATGGAGTTTTCTTAATAATTTAAAAATGGAATTTCCATTCGACACAGTGATCCCACTTCTGGGAATATGTCCTAAGAATCCTGAAACACCCATCAGAAAGAATATATGCACCCCTATGTTCATAGCACCGTCATTTACAATAGTCTGGGATTGTATTTCAGGTTACATTTGCTTTCCTCTTTTTCGTGCATATGTTAAGTAATAAATTATTGCCTCTAAAACCACCGTTTGCATTTAGAATAACCCCTTACTCCTCAACTCCCTCCCACTGCCTCAATGTCTATTCCTCTCCCTGTGACCTTGGGCAAAAAATCTGTTCAAGATGATTGGTAGGTCACATGCCAGACCCACCCACTGGGGCCTCATTTCCTCAGGGTATCCCCAGAAATCCCAGATTTTCCCTTTACCTGACTGCTATGGCCCCTTGATCCTTCCCACCCTTCTTTATTTGCTTTCATTAAACAAGCAAAAATTAAAAAATTAAAAACAAAAAAACCCCACAAATTACTTTCTAACTTATTTAATGTCAAAGTTATATATAATCTTTTACTTTCACATGTAAAATACATGGACAATTAAGACAGATATTTTCTGGACTTTTTATATTAATGTTTTAGATAACAATAACATTTTAAAGATGTACTTATTTAATGCCACCTTTGATAAATTTGAATACATTGCATCACAAATGAAAATTATCCTTTAAAAACCCCTCAACTGCCCTGGCTGCTGTAGCTCAGTGGATTGAGTGTGGGCTGCGAACCAAAGGGTCGCCAGTTCAATTCCCAGTCAGGGCACATGACTGGGTTGCAGGCCAGGTCCCCAGGGGGGCCACGTGAGAGGCAACCACACATTGATGTTTCTTTCCCTCTCTTTCTCCCTCCATTCCCTTCTGTCTAAAAATAAATAAATACAATCTTTAAAAAAAAAAAAACTAAACTTTCTTTTGTCAGTGCACATTTCTGAAGTGAGTCCGCCTCTGGGCTGCTGCAGTCTCTTCCTCTCAGCCCCTCCTCCACTGTATCATCGCGCTTCCACCGCTTTTGTGCCTCTCCACGCCTAGTAGACAGGGCACTCTCAGTTATGTCGGATGTCTTTATACCCAAAGGCTGTAGCATAATATACAATCCACAAGTACTTATTGAATATAGTACAAAAAGTATGCTTGTCCAAAATATATCTAATGCACAGCTGTATGCTTAATTTTAGAGGTTTTGCTGAAGAATCCATGAATGTGTTAATGCTTACTTGAACACATTTAATGCATGAAAGCAAACCAAAACCAAATCCTATTCTGGTGCATTGGGAAGCCATACATGGAGATATCACGGCCATAAATCTCCACTTAAGAAGACTGGGCACACTTCCTTAAACAGAGACATACGGGCTCCATCTGCAGGGTCAGAATGAGGCAACTTCAGAAGGAATGGATTTTTAGAGACCAAAAGGAGGCTCCGGGAAGAGCGGAAATTGAGACAGATGTTTCATGGAACGGAGGCAGCCTAAAGGGAGAAACACATTCCAGACACATTGCCTTGAATCTTTGGCTTTATAGGAAAAATGTTTGCGCATATTTTTTACACATAATTGTTTTTCCACTGATCTGATGTGAAGCTGTAAGATCTCACTTGTCATTTACTATAAAGAAGCGAAGCAGCTTTTGTGTTTATCAGAAACTGTCTGTTCAAGCTTACTTGCTTTTAAAATGGGAACGTTGAACAACTTTTAAGACCAAGGAGAAGGAATGTCTTTTGGTTTAGCAAAATAGCACAACTGTAACCTCCAAGTACTGGGCCTGGAGAGCCTTTTGCTTTGCAGACACATTTATTGTCACTATTGAATAGAAGTGATTTAGGCTTGTGTCTTTCTTTCCTCTCTTACCAATTTTCATAACATGATATGGAGTTGTGAGGAAATGCATGCAAAGAAATGAGGCCAGGGAAACATGTCTCCTGGCTCTCCGTGTGGTGGGCATTTATATGTATGCTGCAGAACTTACGTTCAGGAATGAACACAAACAGCCAGAAAACATCGCTGCTGCTTCTTCTCAAGCTACAATCAGTAACACTCAATGCAGATACGTAACTGAGCCTCGGATATAAATATCCATTTTCTCTTTGTTTATCTCCACTCTTTTTTATACCTCCTATTTTACTCTGACTTGCTTCCTACTGAATTGACTTTTTAATTTGTTCAGCACAAATTGATGAATAGAAGGGTGAACTAGGTAAATGTTGTTTTAAGAGGCCAAACTTTGGGATTATTTGTTAAACAACAAGATAACTGATACAAATTTTTATGTCGTATATGTGAATATTCGATTAATACGTATCTCCCCATGAAGGTAGATATATATCTTATAGTTGCTTTTTTTTTCACCATTATATTTCCAGCTTCTACCCAGGCATGTCTAGCAATTAGTAGGCTGATAAGTATTGTCGAATCAGTACAGGTAAGCAAAGACAATTTTTGATACTTTAAAGGTTGACTTGGAAGGCAGCTATGCTCATCACTATACCACCAACGCTGCAGCGACTTTAAGAGTTGATTTGGATACCAGAGTAATAAAATATTTTAACATAAGCGCATGAGAGAGCAGGTGTGAAAAGAGATTAGTTATGTCTCAGACATCTTCACGTCTGCCAGTGGTTCTTCATTACAGGTGCAAACATATGGTGAAGGGAAACTAAAGGAGGTGAGCTTTGACCTCTTCAGATGAAACTGGTTTTGAGTAATGCTACTGACCCAAGGATTTTGGTTAGGTATGGTCTGTATTTTAGGGAGAGGCCTAAAGTCAGAGCCACTCCGTTGCACGATTCTGAGGCACTATTCATTTGGCATTCTCCGAGAAGGGTGCTCCCTGGATTTATAGAATGGAATGATCCTGCTGAGTGCGTGTCAACTCTAAGAGCAGCTAATGCTGACACCAAGGTTTCCCTTATCTTTCTCCTGTCCTCTTTCTGTCAGCTATAATTCCTACAATTTTGACTTAACACATCAACTTAGGCAGAGATGGGAAATTTTGATTAATCTTTTCTTTGCTTGTATGTACAATTTGGGAATAAAGACAACACAGTAAATCCCTAAGGAAAAAGAAAGTGAAAGCATATATACACAAAGATCCTGGCTGATTTATTGATATTCATTGAAAAATAAAGATATGATTGTTTTATTAGAATAGGAAAAAATGCGGATTTTAGCATATAAAACAAGGTCAAGGACAGAATCACAGGGAGGTTCTCACTCGAAGAAATACATTTAGGTTGTTCTCATGATGTAAAACTGACCTCAAAAGTGCACAGTGAGAAGAGACCGTTTCCCCAAGCCCTTGGACCCAGCTTGTCTCCTGACTCTTAGCGATGACAAGGCGGCTAAACAAAGAAAAAGCAAAGTGAAGAAGATGGCAGCCTATGAAAATCCAGTTTGGGGAAAGAGTGTGTTCTTGTGGCCAACATTGTTTGTTGGAGAGAACTATTAAGTTTGTTGAACACGAACAATACAACCACTAAAGAGAGCATCTCTGAGGTAGAGAAAAGAGGTTTCCCTTGATCTGACTGTGAGTTAGCGGAACATAAGTGGCATGGATTGAATACTCATTATGGAAGAGAAGCTGCTAGGCTTTTTCTATTAATTCAGTGTCATTCTCAGAACAACTGCATAGAGGCGCGATAACTGTGCGTGTTTGGTAGATGTGTAAGTGCAAGACGAGAGGTAGAAGAACTAAGTAAATTGCCTGGGGTCATGCAGCTTCTCAGCAGTTAAGACTAAGATTTGAAGCTGATCAGTCTTGCCACGGGACTGCTTCACTTCCTTAATTTTGATTCTGTATTCAGCCAGATAAAATTCTTCTGAATAATCTAGCTTTTTAAGCACCTTGCTTCTGAGAAAGAGGAGTCCTCGATAGGAAAAGTGAGCCTTATCATTACTGGGAAATTACTATTCTCATTATAAACTCATACAAGGGCTTTCTTGTTTATATTTTGAGCCTCATGTGATTTTCCATAGGGATCATTCATCAACCTCCAGTCTGATCTGGTCATAACTGATTGTGTCTGAACCTGAAGACCGAACCTTTAAGGCTGAAGACCCTATCAAGGACATATGGCCCCGTGGGAGCACTTGACAGTCAGTCAATCTTCCCCTGAAATTGACAAGTATGAGAATATCTTGGAACATTAATGTAGGTGGGTTGTAAAATTTAGACAGCATTTATTATCATTTTCTCTCACTTTTATGAGAAATAAGTACTATGTCAGAATAAAACTTTAGCCTAGTTAAACATGATGGCTGAGACAATTCCATGTATTCATCTAACTGTTTCCTTTGTCTCCTGGAGATTCAGCTAAAATATATTTTCCATTTTCTTTGAATCTAGATAGGGTCATGTGGCTAGTTCTGGCCAATGGAAAGGGAGAAGTAATGT